>JARHVA010006424.1:430000-685000 GCA_037957365.1 Torreya grandis
TTAAAACATTATTTAACAAAGCAATAATATGATATCCAATATCATTTTAAGCAAATAAATAAAAATTACCTATAGAACTTACCATAACTCTTTCAAGTTATAAAATTCCTAAAGTATTCATCCCACAAAACCTTGCTCTGTGACATCTCACTCCTATGCAAATAATGTTTGTGTGTGTCACTTAATTTGACTGATTCTATCATAACCATCCCGAGATCTATAATTATCAAGACAAGCCTAAATACTATAGGACTAAACACTTATGTTATCTTGAAGGGTCCACATATCTTAGTAAAAAATTTCACTAACTTTTTGAGAGCACATAAGATCATCATACAAGTCAAAATAAATGACCAAGCAGAGTTCCACAAAAATCTTTTAGCTCCTCTGTACATCTCTCTAACTTAGAGAGTGTTTTTTTTTTTCATTCTAGAGAAAATTAATTAGGGAACCTGGTAAAAATGATGTGTATATGCTAATACTATCACTACTTGACGTAGTTCCTAATAAGTATAACATGTCAATACTATCATTATTCTATGGAGTTCTTGGCAAGTACAATGATGAATAGGAATTAGAAACACTAGATTTACATTATATACAAAATTAAGGAATAAACATTCCATCATATACATGCATATGGTCATATGACTGAAGTTGACAAGTTCCACCTATCAAATCCTAGATTCGATAAGTTCATCTGTTAGATCCAACTCAGTAGAAATTGAGTCAATGTGAGGCTAAGTAGGATACCATCCTATCACTTAGAACTCATGTTCCTAATTCACCACACTTCCCTCAGGTTTCCACTACCTAATGATATCCAAAAAGTGCATAATGTTTCATGAAAACATAAATCTAGACCATTAGATCATATATAACATTGATACATGCTAAATAATTCTAGATATATCATCATTCCTATAAAATAAATCATACAATTAATCCATATTTGTATTAAGTTTCCTTTAGCTAACCATAACTAGCATCTTATTCACAACTTAACCTATAATGTTATATTCATGGTTAAGAGAAAATTATGTTAAAATTAACATAACATACATAGGTCAAGGATCACACTGTCCTTTCAACCTTAATAAGGGAACAAACAAAACAACTCCCTACTTGCTTGACTAGAATGCAACAAGATAAAAGTTTATCTCAACTTATATATTGATAAGGTGTTCCACACCTCCTATACCCTACTCACTTCTAGTGAAAAGTATAAAAATAGCTCTTCAAAACAACATGCATTAAGCAAAAGAGAAAAATATCAATCTAATCAAGGGTGTATAATTATCATTCCAATTATAATCAACTTCTTAATCTAGAATTTAATATATAACTCAAGGTTCGTCACTCCACATGGTCTAAAATCACAAGTTGGATAAATTAGCGACTCTAAAGATTCATAAGAAGAAAGTAGAGAAATATCATCAAAAAATATCCTACATACCCTCACAAGGTAAAAATAAAACACTGCAACTCAATGTTGCTAAAATACTACCTATTCACCAAATCTGTAAGTACGATATCTCTATCTATTTCCTCAACTAAAAGATATAAAATACTAACCAAAAAGATGTATCCATCAATCCAATCTAACAACTTCTCTCTCAACAAGAGCATAAGACATTCTCCCATTAATTATAAGGGAGCATGGTCAAACAACATTCAAAAACAAGTTCTTATTTAAGAGAATATTAAAATCAACAACATGCAAATAAGATTCCTCTCAGTAGCATCATAATAATGTCAAATTAGAATAAGATAATACAAAATCATCTCTAATATAACTAAGAGATATGACACTCCTCTCTAATCCACATAACTTAAGGGTGAAAACTAAAACAAGCTCCTAACAAATAGGGATTCTCAACCAAGACATCCACATTCTTCTGTAAGAAAATTCCCACTGCACTAGGTGGTACTAAAATTGGTCTTATCAAAATTTCCACACCTAATATTAGTGAAAATAAGGCAAAAAAATTAAATCTCATATATATATATATATATATATATATATATATATATATATATATATATATATATATATATATATATATATATATATATATATATAAAGTGAGAAGCATCCCATACTTATAAACACTCACAACACAAAACATACATGGCAAAGGTGACTTGATTACTAAGAAGGATGTAATCACACTTGAGGTGTTCAATCTAAATGATCAAACTATGGTAGAAATATTTTGTTAATAACTCATGAACTATGTTATATACTCATCTAACCAAACCTTGTATAAAACCATCACCATTGAGACATTCAAAAGCCATCACTATAACAAATATAAGAGGGTATTAGTGCTCCTAAAGATACACACACATTATACGAATGTCATAAAATACAATCATAGTGTAATATGGTTCTTCACTAAGGTACTAAAAATCCAAAATATGCGTGCAATACTTCATGTCACTAGGTTCACACTGGTGAATAGAAAGTCATGAAAATTCTAATGGACCCATTAGGTCCTAGAGTTTGAGCCATAGCTTTGATACCACATGCAACAACCCTGCTAGGTTAGACATAAAATTACTTTTTTTTAATTAAGCATATATACCATAAATATATTACACCATGAGAATATAAATAGAGACCACATATATACTCAATTGATAATAGTAAATACACATTACATCTTATAACACAAATCTGTAATGTCATAAGAATGCTACACAATATAAATATAGAAAGTAATAAAACAACTCAACCCTGGCTGATACAACTCTATAATCACTACTATCAATATACAATAATAAGTAATTATAATCCTTCATGATAATACTCAATAATAATATACAATCTAATATAATGTACATAATTAAGATACCTAACTCTTCATAGTATGAGTTTCTCAGACTTTCTAGTAACTATGGCAATCTCAAGTGTCATCTCAAAAGTAGTACTGCTGTGGGGAGGGAGAGAATCATCCAATCACTTTTCTACACCAACAATGAACCAATTATCCCCTACAATAATCTCATCAGGAACTGGCCCTCCCTTCATAGATGAGTAGATAATGATTGTATGGGAATCCAGAGAGACAAGTAAGTACTCATGTGTTGTATAATTCTAAACTAAACATGCAGTGTATCATAGAAATCCATTCTATTGCAAGATATCACATAAACATGTGAATCACACCCATGAAATGATAATATCTCACTAAACATACTTTGGTCCAAAGTTTTATAAATAATAAATAATAACATTCTAAATCAATCATTTTCATATACACCACTTGATCAAACTGCCTTCATTTATCATTGTGAGACTAGTAAGCTAGATCTCACTCCTTACTCCATATTAGCAATGAAGATTGGTCAAATACAATTCAACCACAAGATTCATTTAAAATTAGATCCTACGTAGTAATTATATTCTATAATATGTTATACATAGGAGTAATAAAAATATATATTTATTTCGTCAAATGCATGAATGAATCTTACATTAATTTCTATCCCATACTAGAAATAATGACTACAATCTATATCACCCAAGTAAAACATGCATAACTATAAATTGTAGCCACCATAATTTATTTCCAAACATACCACATCTATGATAACCCATATTACCATAGTCTAGTATTCTAAGATATAACAATTAGTTTTCCTAAAAACATTCATATAAAGTAGTCTTTAAATCATGGAAACATAAGTATTAATATAAGTAAATGTATATAACGAAGCAAGTCATAGTTCCCATGGAACACAATAACATACCAACACAATATTCGTTAACTTTCTTGACTATATACATGCATACATAAAGTCATAATATCTCTTACAAACATATTATTTATAATATCTAGTATGCATACATATACTAAATTAAATGTATATATGAGTCTGGGCATAACAATTTTAGTATGTACCATCTGGGTATAACATACATTATAATGTAGTACTCTATGATATCCCATATTATCATAGGTTCCCAACTACATAAAAACACATAACCAAACTTACATTTTCAAGAATCAAATGATCACATTCAATCAAATAACTATGAGATTATATGACCTGAGTATCCCCTAAGGTTAAACTACTTATCAACATACAAACAACATTACTTTACAAGCACAAGTCATGATGTTCCATTATATGTTGGACATAACCAAACATTCTCATAATCATGTACTGCATATGAGTACTCAATATATAACTAACAACCAATCAATCATTTATAGAAAATTCATAAAAACCCATTATAACATCATTTAAGCATCTTGTTCCATTTTCAAAAATATTGTTTTAATATGGTTAAAGCTTTGGTCCCACAGACATCTGATGATTAGATAAAATATCACTTATAGCTACAAGCTTAAGTTTATGACTTAACACAACCGTTTCACTATGTACTTATGTTGCATTCTTGAATCTATGTGTAGATATATCAAGGCAAGACTCAACACATACACAACATAGGATAATCCAACTAGCATTTGTTATATGTTTTAGGGGGTCGAAAAGTACACATTCATTAAATTAATAATATGTAATCCTCTTAATACAGTTAATATTTTACCCAAGAAATATAACCATAAGATTACACCCCTGTGTTCCTAAATATGCTATTAGGTACATTCACACCTATGTTTTTGCATTCAACAACCCGTAGCTTATTTTAATGTTACTTTTATGCCACATGTTTTAACTTACCTATTACATATAATCAAAACAACACAGTGAAAATTAGATGATGATGTCAATGTAAGTTACTTTACAACATATAGGATAAAAAAGCATCCAAAATATTATTACATTCACGTAGTAGTACCTTATAAGTTACTAAGTTATTGCATCAAGAGTATCACTTAATACAAAGTAATCAAATGTCCATTAATCCTAAATAATAGGAAATAAGTATAGATTATACCAATTGAATATACCCTAGGTTTAAACTACTTAATCCCACCTCTGTAAGTAGATTCCCATATATACTACAAGCAGTAATAATGCAATCTACCATTTTTGTGTACACACTACTTCATTTCAAGTAATTAGTTATAATATTTATAGAGAATCACATAACTTATAACCCATTATAATGTTTCATGAAAAATGCACCAAGTTCTATATAGGGTTGTCTACTTTTCTCGAAAAACCTTATTAAATAAATTAGAATACTTTATGGAGGTAAATCCCTCATCTAATAGTAATTGTATTTCCTTAAATTAAAGAAATCAATAACCTATAAATTATAATCAATAATTATATTTCATTAATAATTTCCACAATCACCTCTCAGATTCAATACTCAGGTGTAATAATATTTAATCATGTTACGTATAGTTATCCAATCAAATCTAATGAGCTATGGCTTAGTTTTATACTACTTGATAAATTATATATTAATGGTACCTTCTCATACCATATAATATATCAAATATATATGGTGACCCTTTTTATATACCTTGTATATATATATATATTGTATTCTTTTTAATAAAAACCATATACTCGCTATAATCCAGAGATCACTATATGTTTAAGGGATATTTGCTCGCTACAGATATCACTATATTTTTGTAATTATATACTTTATGTAGTTTGTTGTATATCAAATAAGATATACTTCCCTCATGATAAATATATATTATTAGAGAAAGATGATCTAAAATATACTAAAATATATTCTTATTTTATACAAGCACATTTGATATATTTATCTATTATATATATATATATACAGTACCACAATAATCTTATTAATCTTATTTATCTTAGAATGTAAGATAATTTATAGATATTTACCTTATCACTTAATGATAAGGTAGTGGATATTTTGACAAGATATTGTGTATATAATGTAAGATAAATATATACTTTATATAGATTGCTATTTAATTTACAAATATACTCTATTACAGATCATTACACCTTATATTGGTAGTGTGCCACACTTATCCTCCTTCGTAAATCATTATATATTATTTTTAGATATATACATATAAAAAAAATAACAACTCATATCACTATAACGTCATTGGTATATATACCCTTATTATACTTCTATGGAAATCATATACTATTATGAACATCATAATGTATCAGTATAAATTTACCTATTAAAATAGTTGTACACACCTATGCACTATATGATTGTATCTTCACGAGTTTACATCAAACACATAGACCAAAATATTAGTCACCAAAAAAACTATTAATTTTGTATAAATTTTGAGCAATGTAGATGTAATGCTTGTTAAAATAGATCTATCTACTAAGTAAACAACCAAATACTATGATTTTCTATAATTTAATATCACACTCCGGGTAATTATAATAAGTGAAAGTAGCCAAATACCATACTTAATATAATACGCCATAATATAAGATGTCATACCTATTAGACTACATAGATACCGATATATATATATATATATATATATATATATATATATATATATGGATAATTAGTAAAATTCACTAGCAACAAATCTTACATAAAAGATATTTTAATTTATTAGAGAATATATACACTCAATTCTTGAATATATCTTTTCACCATAAAATTATTTAAATATATTGGGGTGTTATTTTAATGTAGATCATTGTATATCACATACAGTTTACAAATTTCCATTTATAATTTAAACTAATATACCTACTTATCCAAGGTATCTGAGAGAATTTATTTCAGTCAAAACTCCTTCCTTCCTCCTTATTTCCCGGTCTAGAGAAACCCCTTTCTTTTCTAAAATATTTTTTTTATAAGAATATGGCATACTTCCTTTTTTTTAAAGCATGATTTTTTTTTAATATATTTTCCCTATTATTAAATATAATTCTTCCTTTTTGTTTTCTTTTTATATTTTTATTTTATTTTATTTAATCAATGATTTTCTCTTTTTTTAATTATTTTCTCCTTTTTGTTTTTTATTTCCTTATTGAACATAAATTATCATATTTGATCAGTTTATTATTAATTTTAATAATTAATATCTATTCCTTCATTAAATTATCATCTTAAATATCAAGAAATGATTTAATGATTTATTTGTTGACCAATAACCTGAATTAGTCTAACTAAAAAATTAAGAGAAATAACTATCTAATATAAGAAATATTAAACACACTATGCTAACTATAAAAATTAAACATATAACATGTGCTAACTATCTATGGTGTGTGCAAAGTACCAATCATTTTCTCTATAGACTTTTGATATCTCCATCTAAATCACCCTCTCTGATGATGCTCTTCCTCCATCACACATCGAGGGATAACAATTTTGATATGCATTCATTATCAAATATAACTATAATGACAAATAAACATGATCATAAAGTAAACATATACTTAAAATTAACTCATAGTAACATGATCATGTAACTTAAGAAATATTCTATTACCGTATAACAATACACATCTAAGCTTAGTTAAATATAGCCAAATCTAAATTTGTTAGCTATGGATATCCAAGATAATCCATCAAGTTTATCTAGTGAGAAATTAGGATGTAAAAAAAAGGACATTAACACCAAAAATTGGACAATAGTGCCATGGGGTGATGCTATCCATATTATGGTGTTAGTGTCCAGGTGGCATAACCTAAGGCACTATGGGCTAGGATGCTAAACTGAGGGTTTGAAACTAGTTTAGGGATGTCTAGGGACACCTATGGCTCACAAAAAGGTTAGATAAATGTGAAAATAAGCCCTAAGATAGGTCTAGAGCTAATCTATGAATGAGTGGTCTCAAGTAGCACTCTTAACACTCAAGTGTTATTTTTAAGTGATTACATTGAGCATTTGAATATGCTCTATTGTTTACAACCCCTATGCCTTTGTTTACTTTTTTAATATTTGATATGTCATTGCTTATTGTATGAAAATTTGAATATGTCATTCTTATTTTTATAGACATTTGACTAAGTCATTTCCAATGGATTTTATGGCATTTAAACATGCCCCTTGTTTATGATCTCCTTGGACATGGTTTGTTGATTTACTTTTGAATGTTCTTGTGTGTATGTTTGATTACTTGTTGAGATTGTACTATTAGTATATAGAGTTTTCCATGATTTTTATTATGCATCTTAGGATATGATGTGATCATATTATACACACTTCAATGATATATATACCTAGAAATATTACCTCTATATGCTACATGGTACATTTCCTAGTTTACATGGTTATCTTATCCTTTTGAGGTAAGGTAACTACCAGTTTCTATCTCCCCTCACCTAAAAATGGGAGGTATAGTAGTGGGAACATGTCATATAGGAATGACTTCCACATGTTCATAGTCTTAGATTTAGTGGGGGCATATTTTAGAAACACGTTCTCGACACTTACTCTATATACAACATTCCTAGATTATAGTGGAGGCATGTTTTGGAAACATGTACTCCACATTGACAGTTATATTAGTTTTTAGATTTCTCCATGTATAGTAGGGGCATGCTTTAGAATCATATTTTTCATATTTACATAGTTGAAAATTGTCCAAATTATAAAGTTATATGATTCAAATACACATTTGTGGTAGAATTCTATACATTGGTACCATTTTTATACACAATTTTAGCATGAGACATATTTAAGGTGTATATGTTATGTAATGTGTGCATAATATTATAAAATCTAAATTAGTTTTAGATTTAGAACACTTCTATAGACTATCATCACCCACCAAGTTGGATTTTTATGGAATATATTGAGCTAATATATTACAGTAATTGGTTCACTTTTTGGTATGGTTGAGGTGATTAAATCACTTAATATTTCTCGAGTTTTAGGTTAGACTTGATTGTATCATCCATTCTCACTAATTTTTAAGTGTGAGTTGACTTAGTTCACTCACACTCATCAGGTTATAAGTATGATTTGGTTGCACAATTGAGCTAGTCTCAATTGCTAGTTGGTAATCTATTTTTCTCTAAAGTTTGGGTCATGTGCCCTCCTATCTCTCTTTCTCTCTCTCTCTTCATCAGGTTATAAGTATGATTTGGTTGCACAATTGAGCTAGTCTCAATTGCTAGTTGGTAATCTATTTTTCTCTAAAGTTTGGGTCATGTGCCCTCTTATCTCTCTTTCTCTCTCTCTCTCTCTCTCTCTCTCTCTATATATATATATATATATATATATATATATATATATATATCTCCTTAGATACATGCACTTTCCAAATTTGTATTTGTATCAATCTTAGTTTCATTGATTTACTATGATACATATTTCAAATAAATTTTTTCAAAAGGCAAGAAGGTTACATTGATACACATGTGTAATCCTAAACCTTGATATTTCAATTTGAATCATTTCAATTTCATATTATATGCACTATTTATTTACTATAACATGCACTTGTTTGCAATTCAATCATTAATAAATCACTTAAGCTGAACTCAAATAAATACAAGGTGTGTTATATACATTCAGGTGCACATTCCTTTTCCTTTTAAACTAGTAATTTCATGACTATATTAGGGAGGGGGAATGTAGATGATATTTATAAATTATATAACACCTCAGTATTATATACTTGGAAAACTCAAACCTTGGTTATTCCTCTTAGTTCTCAACCTTTTTCACTTTCACAAGTCTTGCATCTACTCTCTTATTCCCCTTGGCCTATCTCTTAGTCCAACCAATCTTATGTTGATAACCCATGCCTTCTATTTTTCCAAAAATGCTTAAAACCTACTTATCTTATGCTTTTACAAGTTATGAGTCTATTCCTATTTTCCTGCTCCTTAGACACTTGTGTCCTGAACAAACACCTACGTCGATGCAAGTGTCATATTCTGATACAAGTGTCTAGTGCCCTAAAAGTCATATATTTTTCAAATGAAATGTATCCTAATGGTTGGTATAAGTTCTATTATGCGAGATAATCTCCTAATAGGAGTCGTATATATACACGATCTCTCCTCATTATAAAATCATCTAACACATACCTATAATTTATACCAAGTATCATTCAATTGAACAAATATTTATTATTTTCTCTTATTCTCATATCAGTCATAAGAACAACACTCCTACAGGTTTGAAGTTATAAAAGAGCAACCTAAGATCCCAATTTGCCAAGTTACAAGGTAGGTAACTATAGTTCTTAATTTACACATATTGTTAGGGGAAAAATACATTAGAGTGAGACCCTCTTCAAAGTAGTGTATATGAAGACAACATTTATTGACATAGGGGTCTTTGGGTTTAGCTTGACACCATGAGTCCACTAACCCATTATTTCAAATGTTATTTTGAAGATAAAGAACTAGGGTTTGATCATTTGACAAGAAGTGATAGTCCATGACCTAGATATGAATGCATTAGAATGAAGGCAATGATGAACAAAAAATCATCTAGGTAATCATATACAAATTTAACATGTATTCTATACTAGACACTTGCATCTGATCTAGACATTAGTATTGATGCAATTATCCCAAACTTATACAAGCATCCCCGACTATAGAAACACTTAATCTAGAATTTGGAGACTATTATAAAATATTGTTCCAAACTAATTCCTCCCTATTCTAGATCTAGAACTATATTAGCATAAAAAGAAACTAAATATATTATTTCTTTATCATTACAATATCCAACATAATTATTGTTGGAAATTTGATTGTCATTGATGTCAAAATGGAGATTATGGATGTCATTAATGTTCAAGGTTGAGTATGGTGATTTGCAGATGTGTAAGGGATTATATTAGAGGTCAAGGATGATTGAAATGATTGTGTGCATGTGTGGAATTCATCTGATTCTTCATATTGATCATATAGACATTTTGGGTCTATGACAGGAAAATCTGATAAGGTAGTTTACTAATGTCAACATTACCACATGTGGATGAGTCTAGGGGAGTTGGTCATATATTTATGATCACATTAGTCCCTAGTTATTATAAACTACATTTCAATCCATGAGATGAAGCACAGTTGAATAAATGGGGATGCAATGTTGGTTACTTGGACAAAATTCACTAAGTTCCAACACTTAGCCAAATTTGCAAAAGGGATAAACAAATTCAAGTAATCATGTTGATGAGGTCAGCATTCACACACATGGAGATGTGAGGAAAAAATAATCATATGGGTTTATTCATTATTGTGCCTAGTTTCTATGCACTAAATCTTAGGTCACATGATGTAGTGCAACAAAAGATATGCATGAGAAAAGTTGGGCTCCCAGGCATTTTGATAGTGTTTTCCCACACAGTCAAATCTATAGGTTGTAAGAAAAAGCTGAGAAGGCATTTTTATGATGTAATATATTAAACATATGAAGGATTTAGGAGAAAATGGATATATGGATGGAATCCCCTATGTAAGAAAATCTTATCTACTAAATTTTGGGTCATACAACTAAGTGTGACAAGAGTTATACAAGAATAAAGTTGGCCTTCAAGGTAAGTTCTAGGCATAACTAGCTCTGTGGAAGAATAATCTGAGTGATCAAAATAATGGAATTATATTTTTAATTCATGAAAGATTCATGAAGAAATGAACATATAGGTTTGTTCATTATCATGCCTAGTTTATATGGTCCAAAATTTAGAATAGGCAGATGAGCGAAGCAAAAGATATGAAGGTGAAAAGATATCCTTCTAAGCATAATTGAGATGGTCCCCATACTTAGTCAAATCTATACAAGGTAAAGTTAAAGATTATTATAGTATCAAATATTAGTGATTTATCATATATTAGATATTTAATGAAGCATAGTAAATTCAATTTATCAAAGGCACCTTTGAGTAAATGCACTAGTGATAAGTGTCACAATCATGGAACTTACACTATAAGTCTATGGTATAATTCAAATTCAATAAGTCAATGATAAATATGAGGATGCCAAGTGTCTCAACAATGAGAATTGATAGCAATGTGTAGAAGCCATGCACTAATTCCAAGTGTCACATTCTTGAGAGCTAAGAAAAGATAATGATTGAGCTTCTTAGAAGATCTAATAGTCAATAGGTGACCATGCAAAGGAGATCCAATAGAGCAAGTGGACCCAATGGGATAAAGTTCTCAAGGTTTATTGACACAGTGGCGAGTTAAAAAATGAGCAAGTTTGAGAAGATCGATTGAGTGTAAGCATTCCAAAGACTCAAGAAGCAATGAGATGGGATAAATATCTCAACATTTAACCATAGACAAAGATAAAATTCATGCAACTATGAAGATATAATGGCACATGGGAGATTATATCAAGAAGATCAATAGATTCATTTTAAAGTTGAAAATTAAAGTCTAGAAGCATATAAGGATCAAATAGATCATGTAAGCCTATCAAAGATCGATCGAATGGACACATTTTAAAGTTGATCTATTTTAATGAAGACCATCAGATCATGGTGCTAAACTTAAGATCAATAGTTGATATTTAAAGATATGATCATGCTAATGGTCAAACATAGGAACATGCAGGGAAACCATATATTATGATATAAACAATGAGATTGATTTCTATAATCAATCAGATCTATATAATAATACATGTGCATAAAAACTAGAGTCTAGAAAATGCTATAAATTGTAATGAGATTAGGAATCATGGTGGTAGTGGATGAGTTCAAAATGTGGGAAAATTATAGTTCAAGAGATAATGAACTGAGTCCAAAAGTGAGAATGATGTATTAGCAAACTAGTGTGAACACAAAGAAGATATAAAACCCTAGATCAATTGCTTATATATATGACATCGAGGACACAAGAAAATGCTACTTGAGTTATTTAAATTATGTCAAATAGAGAAATATAGAGACATAGAGATAGAGGGGTAGAAAAAAGAAGAAAAGGAAAGAGAAGAGAGATGAAGTGTAGAGCATGAATAGTTATAGACCAGACCTATAACAGAGAATAGAGATTTGGATTCATTTATGAATTTATATTATAATATAGAGTTATAGCTCCATAGAAGAATATGATAGTTAGGTACCATCATATAATCTAAGTTGGTGCTTAGTTAGGGAGTGGGTGCTTCCTTAGAAGAGGCTCTCTTAAATAAGGGGATTGGTGTCTTCGTAGGGTTGGTGCCCTTAAACATTATAACCAGTGAGGTTCTTTATTATGAGGTTGGATTAAAATGGTAGATTCTAGTAGCTATTCTCATGGTGGGTTTTCCCATATTAGATTTTTCATGGTATATTTAGTGTTGTGTCTATTTGTGTGATTGCGATCTCTACATATAGTTTTAATCTACATTAAAAGGTTTTAAAAAGGACTAAGTTAGTCAATATATTGATTCACCCCCTCTCAGTATATAGTTATTTTCCAAAAATTCGTATCAGATCCTAAGTTCCTTAGAAGAAGCTTAATTAGCTTAGGTAGATCTTGGATGGTGGACACAAATGGCTACTCAAGAAGGCTCTTCCTCAAACAAAACTCCTCTCTGTGATGGATCATACTATGCATTCTAGATTATTAGAATGGAAGCATATTTATCCTCACTAGGGTTTGATGTATGGATGTCTATGGTAAATGGATATACATCCCCTACTACAACTATTAATCAGGCTGCTAAAAAATCATTTGAGAGCAATGTCAAGGCTAAGAATGCTATTTTATGTGGATTGTCTATTTTAGAGTTTGTCAAAGTAATGCATTATCAAAATGCATAAGATATCTGGAACAAAATGAAGAGCATATATGAAGGTGATGACAAAGTAAAGCAATATAAGATACAAACATTCAAAGGCAAGTTTGAGAGCCTTAAGATGAATGAAGAATAGAAAATTGTAGACTACCTTCTTAGAGTAGATGAAATAGTCAATGCAATCAGAGGCCTTAGAGAAGAGATGAAAGAATTAGTCATCGTTAAAAAGGTTTTTTAATATTTCTACCATCAAGGTATGACTCTAAAATCTTTATAATAGAGGAAGCAAGAGATCTAGATAAACTCACTATTGATGAGTTACATGGAACCTTCACTGCTTATGAGATGATAATGGGAGAAGTGGACAATTTTAAGAGAGAAGATGCAATCAAAGTAGCTAAACAAGTAAAAGTAGAAGCATCCTCATATAGATCTTAGGAGACTAATGAAAAAGAAGCTAACTTTGTTAAAATATTGAGAAGAGGGTCTGAAAAGTACAAAGGTAAGTTACCCTTCAAATGTTTTAATTGTGGTAAATTATGAAATTTTACTATTAAATGTCCTTATAACAAGAAGGATAATACTTATCAAGAAGAGAGTAGTAAAAAGGTGAAACCTCACCATTCAAAGAAGAAGAAATTATTCAAAAACAAGAAAGGCCTATACATAAAATGAGATAATGATTCAATGGATGATAGTGATACTTCTGATGATGATCATGACTGTGATTTTGTGGTTGAGGAAAAATAAGTCCTATTCATGACAATAGGATAAGATTCTATGGCTAAAGAAGAAGTTGAAGAATCAAATGAAGAAGAAGAAGGAGAAGTGGATCTAGAGTGTGAACTAATCTATGATTTAGAGGAAATTGACAAGCTGAGAAAAGAGAGCTCAAAATAGAAGAAGCTTGGACAATTTTTTTTATAAAATGTCCAAAAGTCTTAAGAAATTTGATCAGATGGTGGTTAGCCTAAAGACACAAGTTTAAGAGGCTAAAAGAATAGAATATATAGTTAAACTTGAACTACAATCAAAATTTGATGAGTACATGAAGTTAGAAGCAAAGATAGTTACTTTGAGAAAAGAGATTGAAAAATCTAAAAGGCAAATAGACAAAAGTCTAAAGTTGATAGGAGGATCAAACATTCTTAATGAATTTATCAACTCTCAAAAGCCTTCGAAAGAGAGATCAGGTTTTGATTATGAAAAAGGAAAAAGTTCCATAACTAGTACATCTACTAACCTATATGATAACTTCAAAGCAGAAGTAGAATCATGAGCAAAGAAAGAGAAAGCTTGCAAGGATACAAAGACAAACTAAAACATAGCTGATGTGAAGAAAGATGAAGGATACAATAAGCCTAAATAAAATAAGAAGACAAAGGTAGCTGATGTAGATGGATACAAAAAAGTGAGAGACTTGAAGAAGCTAGAGTTTAGAAGAGATCCTCTTACTGCACAAAGAAATGCTATTACCAGATATTCTCCATCTTTCTATGGTTATTTCTATACTTGTAATTAGTTTGGTCATAGGGCTATTAATTGTAGAGTTGTACCTAAAATTAGAACAAATTTTGTAAGTAGAAATTCATTTTCTCCCTTATTATATACAAATGTAATATGTTATAATTGCAATAATTTTGGTCACATACCTAAATAATGTAGAAAAAACTTTATAAGACCAAAAACACAAATTAAGAAGAAAGACATGCCTCCTAGTGAGAACAAAGGTTCACTAGTCTCTAAAAAAGAGAAAAATAAGTCTGATAAGAAAACTAAGGATGTGTGGAAAGTGAAAGCTCAATCTATGATTGCTCGAACTGCATTCCATGTCAAAGAGTATAATTTATGGTTAATAGATAGTATATGCTCAAAGCACACAATTGGTGATAAGAACAAGTTCATCAAATTAAGAAAATGTAAGGAAGGGTCTGTTAGTTTGAGAGATAATACTATAGTAAATATTAGAGGTAAAATAACGTTGAACATAGATGGAAAACTACCTACACATGATGTATTTTATGTTGAAGGATTAAAGCATAATCTGTTAAGTGTTAGAAAAATGTGTGACAATGGATATAAGGTCAGATTTAATGTAGAAGGCTACAAGTTAAAGAGATTAGGAAGAATAGTTTTAGAAAAGAAAAGAACTAAATAAAATAGCTATAATCTTGTTGAAGTGAATGGAAATAACTACCTAATAAAAAATATTGATGAGAGTTGGTTATGGCATAGAAGAATGGGTCATGTTAACTTTGATAACCTAGTCAAAGTAAGCACAAATAAGTGTTTTAGATACATGCCCAAGATAACCAAACATGTAGATACTACTTACAAGGAATGCCAACTAGGCAAGTAGATAAGGGTCATATTTCAAACAAAGGAGTATGCAACTATAAAGCCTCTAGAGTTATTTCATACTGATCTTTGTGGTTTTACTAAGACAAGAGGATATAAAGGAGAGAGATACTTCATGCTATTTGTATATGATTACTCAATAATGACATGGGTAACCTTTTTAAAGGACAAATCAAAGGCATTTGAGAGATTCAAGATCTTTAGAGCCATGGTGGAGATTGTGATTGGACAAAAAATCAAATGCTTAAGATCTGATAAAGGTGGAGAATTCACCTCAAATGAGTTCATAGAGTATTGTGAGAAGCATGGAATCAAAAGAAATTACTCTACAATAAGGACTCCACATCAAAATGGAGTTGTTGAAAGAATAGGATAGTCAAGGAGATGGCTATAACAATTTTAAAAGAGGCCAAGTTATCTGATCGATACTAGACAGAAGCAATCCAAACAATAATATATATCTTGGATAGAGTTCAACTAAGGGTATAAACAGTGAAAAAATCCCTATAAACTATGGTGTGAAAAACCTGCCTCTATTAAGTACTTCAGAGTGTTTGGAAGCAAATATTACATCAAAATAAAGGAGGACACATTAGGAAGATTTGAATCGAGATGTGATGAAGGAATATTTATTGATTATTCCACCCAAATCAAAGCCTACATTTTTTACAATAAAAGGCTACACAAGATTGTAGAGAACATCAATGTCAAGGTTGAAGAAGGTATAGAACATGTTGAACTTGACAAAGAAATATATAATGAGGAATTAGATTCTAAAGAGGAAGAAACTAATGAATATTATGAGGAATTAAATGAAAAGGCACCTCTAAGATTTGTTCAAAAGGATCATCCTATAGAACAAATCATTGGTAATAAAAATTAAAGAGTTCAGACAAGGAGAAGAGTTGCACAAAATAATGAGCAAGTAAGTTTTACTCTAATGTATAAAATTGATCCTAAGAGCTATGTTGAAGCCAACAATGATGAGAATTGGCTAAAATACATGGAATAAGAACTGATCCAAATTGAAAAAAACAAAACTTGGCAATTAGTTCTGAGACCTTCAAATAAGAATGTAAAAGGTACAAAGTGGGTCTTTATAAATAAGCTCAATGAGGATGGAGATGTCATAATAAATAAGGAAATATTGGTGTGAAAAGGATATGCACAAGTTGAGGGCAGAGATTTTGAGGAAGCATTTTCTCTAGTTGCTAGATTGGAAGCTATAAGATTGTTTTTAGCGTTCTCTATTTACAAGAAATTCAAAGTCTATCAAATGAATGTTAAGTTTGCTTTCTTGAATGGGAAACTAGAAGAGGAAGTTTACATAGAACAAACTAAAGGTTTTTAGTTATCAAAGGAAGAAGATTATGTGTGCAGAATGAAGAAAGCTCTATATGGTTTGAAATAGGCACCTAGAGTATGATATTCAATATTAGACCAATACCTATAACAATAAGATTTAAACAAAGGATGTGTAGATAATAATATGTACTTTAAATAAAAAGGTGAGCATATGTTTATTATTTTTTATGTAGATGACATCATCTTTTGTGGTAGAAATAACAAAATGTGTAAAGAATTTTCTACACAAATGTAAATTGAGTTTGAGATGTATATGCTAGGAGAACTTTCTTTCTTCCTTGGTCTATAAATAACACAATTTGATGAAGGGATATTTATATCCCAAACCAATTATGTAAAGGAAATGATAAAGAAGTTTTGAATGGAAGATATCAAACCAATTAGTACTCCTATGATATTTGGATGCAAGTTGAGCAAAGAGGATTAGTCCCTTGATGCAAATCATACTATGTACATATCAATGATAGGTATCTTGTTATACTTAACTACATTAAGACTAGATATCATGTAAGTAGTGTACATGGTTATGATATTTTAGGATACTCCCAAATAATCACATGTAAATGTAGTGAAAATGATCTTTAGATACATCAAGAGCACAATTGACTATGGCCTATAGTATCTTATAAGTGAAAATTTCAATTTGACAACATATATAGTTGTTGATTGGGTAGGAAGTATGGATGACAAAAGAAGCACTAGTGGTGGTGAATTTTTCCTTTTAAATAGACTTATTTCATGGCTAAGCAAGAAGCAAGATTTAGTTACTCTTTCTAAAACATAAGTAGAGTATGTGGCAACAATGGCATGTTGCACTCAAGTCTTGTAGATGAAGAAAACATTCAAAGACATCAAGGTAGAGTATAAGTCACCTATTTCTATTATTTGTGATAATTCAAGTGTTATTAATATGTCAAAGAATACACTGATGCATTCAAGAACTAAACACATATCAATCAAGCATCACTTCTTAAGAAAAAAGGTTGTAGATCAAGAGGTCACAATGGAGTGTGTGCCAACTCAGGATCAATTTATAGACATATTCACCAAACCTCTTCCCAAATAATAATTTGATATTTTAAGATAGAAGTTAAGAGTGGTGGATCCTACATCACATCACTAGATCCTAGTGATAGGGCATGAGTCTAGGGGGAGTCTCATAAAAGCTTTGTTAATCCTTGAAAGAAGAGAAAAAGGTAACTCAGGTATGCATACTTTTACAAAGTTCTAATGAGTTAATGGTTGCATATTCTTGGACAAAATCCTTTATCTAATACAGGGGGAGAAAAATTTAGACAAATAGTCATAAAGAGTCACTTTACCATTAATGTCAAAGGGAAGAAAAAGGGTAAATGCTCTCTGCAAAAGTTTGGAGAAAAAGTACAAATGTCAAAGAAGAAGTAGAGTAAGTGTCCAAGTTGAGTATTATGAAAATGTGCCATTACCTAAGGGGGAATAATTTTGGTATGAAAAACTTTAGTTCATACTCATTAGAAGCCAATGCAAGCAATGATAGAGAAGGAACATAATATTACAAGATTAGATCATTTAGTTTGCCATCAATGGCAAAGGGGGAGATTATTAGAAATTTGATTGTCATTGATGTAAAAAAGGAGATTATGGATGTCATTGATGTTCATGGCCAAGTATGGTGATTTGAGGATGTAAAAGGGATCCTATCAGAGATCAAGGATGATTTAAATTCTTGTGTACATGATTGGAATTCATCTAGTTAATCATATTGATCATCTAGATATTTTAGGTCTATGACATGAAAATTTGAGAAGGTAATTTGTTGACATCAACATTGCCACATGTGGATGAGTCTAGGGGAGTTGGTCATATGTTTATGATCACAATAGTCCTAATTATTATGTTAAAGATTTGAAACCATGATATGAAGCATAATTGAAGATATGAGGATGAAAATTTGACTACCTAGATAGAATTCACTAAATTCAAACACTTAGCCAAATTTGTAAAAGGGCTAAACAAAGCCAAGTTAGCATGTTGATGAGGTAAACACTCACACATATAGATATGTCAAGACACAATGATAATATGGGTTTGTTCATTTTTATGCTTATTTTCTATGCACTAAATCTTAGGTCATGAAATGTAACATGACAAAATATATGCATGAGCAAAGTTAGGCTCCTAGGCATTTTGACATTGTTTTCCCACTCTTAGTCAAATTTGTAGGTTGCAAAAAAAAGTTGAGAAGGCATTTTTATGATGTCATATCTTGCACATATAAAGGATTCAAGATAAAATGGATATATATATATATATATATATATATATATATATATATATATGGAATCCCCTATGTAATAGGATCTTATATGCTAAATTACATGTCATGCGACTAAGTGTGACAAGAGTTGTGCAAGAACAAAGTTGGCCTTCTAAATAAGTTCTAGGAATAACTAGCTCTATGGTAGAATAATATAAGTGAGAATATTAAAGGTGATATATATCACACATGTAAAGGATTCATGAATAAATGAGTATATGAGTTTATTCATTATCATGCCTAGTTTATATGGTCCAAATTTCAGAACAGGTAGATGAGTGAAGCAAAAGATATGAAGGTGCAAAGATAGCCTTCTAGGCATAATTAAGATGGTTCCCATACTTAGTAAAATCTGTAAAAGGTAAAGTTTGAGCTTGTTACAAGATCAATTATTAGCACTTAATCTTACATTAGAGATCCAATGAAGCATATAAAAGTTAATTTATCAAAGGTACCTCCAAGTAAATGTGCTAGTGACAAGTGTCATAATCATGAACTTACACAATAAGTCTATAGTGTGGTTCAAAGTCAACAAGTTAATGATCAATATGAGGATGCCAAGTGTCTTAATAGTGGTAACTAACAATAATGTGTAGAAGGCATGTGCTAATTCCAAGTGTCACATTCTTGAGAGCTAAGCAAAGATAATGATTGAGCTTGTCATAAGATATGATGGTGAGTGGGTGATCATGCAAAAGAGATACAATGGAGTGAGTGGACTCAATGGGATAAAGTTCTCAATGTTTATTGACATAGTGGAAAGTTAAAAATTGAGCAAGTTTGAGAAAAAGATGGAACGTAAATGTTCCAAAGACTTAGGAAGTAGTGAGATGGGATAAAAAACTCAATGTTTAACCATAGATAGAGATAACATTCATGAAACTATGAATATCTAATGACACATAGGAGCTCATATCAGGAAGATCAATAGATCCATTTTAAATTTGAATAGTTAAAGTTTAAAAGTATATAAGGATTGAATAAAGTGCATAAGCCTATCAAAGATCGATTGAACAAACATGTTTTAAAGTTGAGTAGTTTAAATGAAGACCATCAAATCATGGCACCAAACTTAAGATCAATGGTTGATATTTAAAGATATGATCATGCTAATGGTCAAATGAAAGAACATGTAGGTAAGACATGTATTATGATAAAGACAATGATATTGATCGTTATAATTGATTAAATCTATGTAATAATGCATATACATCACAACTAGTGTCCAAAAAATGCTATAATAGTAATGAGACCAAGAATCATGGTGGTGGTGCATGAGTTAAAGATGCAAGAAAATTATAGTTCAGAGATAATGAACTGAGTCCAGAATAGAGCATGATGTGTTAGAAAACTAGTGTGAACATAGACAAGATATGGAACCCTAGATCAATTGTTGATATATATGACATTTAGGACACATGCAAATGTTGTTGGAGTTATTTAAATTGTGTCAAACAAAGAAATATAGAGACACATAGATAGAAGGGTAGAAAAGAGAAGAGAAGGAAAGAGAAGAGAGATGAAGTGTAGAGCATGAAAAATTATAGACCAAACTTGTAACAGAGAATAGAGTTTTGGATTCATTTATGAATCTATATTCTAATCTAGAGTTGTAGCTCTATATAATAGTTTGATACATAGGTGCCATCAGATAAGCTGATTTAGTGCTCAATTAGGGAGTGGGTGCTTCCTTAGAGTAGGTGATCTTAAATCAAGGGATTTGTGTCTCCTTAGGGCTGGTGCCCTTAAACATTATAACTAGTGAGGTTATATATTGTGAGGCTAGATTAGAATGGTAGATTCTAGTAGCTATTCTCATGGTGATTTTTCCCATATTATGTTTTTCATGATATATTTAGTGTTGTGTCTATTTGTCTGATTGTGATATTTGAATATAGTTTTACTATACATCAAAAGGTTTTGAAAAGGACTAAGTCAATATATTAATACACCCCCTCTCAATATATAGTTGTGTTCCAATAATTGTACTTTCCATTTTTAGCATATCTTATTGTAATAGATTTAGTATATGTTATAATCAAGTTTTATAATTAATTTGCCTTCTATAGATCTGTTTATCATCATTGTGATTATTCATTTCTATATTCTTAACCCCATCTACCCTATAATAATATCTATATCTAATTTAGGGTTAAACAACTTTATCTTAACTAGTGGATTTCTTATAGTCCTGAACACTATTTTTGATGGTGTCTGAAGAGAGACCAACCTTTGATACATAAATAAGTTCAAAATTCTCATAATCCTTCTCCTCAAGATCATATATATCATCAAATTCATCAAACATGAAATTAGATGAAACTAGTACAAAGGCTTTTGAACCTGTGCAGAGATCCATCGAACGACGAGCAAGATTGGGATTTCAATTTTAATTTTTTGGTATTCATTTTCTTCATGGACATGGTCACATACATGTTTAATTGACTTTTCAATTAGTTAAGAAAATATATAAGATTGAAACTATACACTAGAAAAAAGATATATTATAATTATTACAAATATGATTTATTAATAAAACTATTATTTCATAAGCTATGATTTGACATAAAAATATATTATTTTAGACAAAAATTTCAAAAAATTAATTTAAATTTTTTATGATGATTACACATGGCACACATTATTATTCCAAGAGGAATAACCTATAGTGGTAACATACGAGAGAAGCATATGATGTTGTGACCATAAAAATAAAAACTTTGGCTAACATTAAAGAGAATTTATTTTTATCACAGTGAATTCACAATTAAATTTTACAATACCACCTATATATTATGTTTCAATATACAAAATTTCATGTAAAAAAAATTGTGCATTATATATTATACATAGAAAGGTATTGAATAGTAAATCTACCAATGCAATTCTAAATTGATCAACTATTCAAATTTAAGAATTAATGGATGATGATAGTTGGAAATGATTTCTTTCCCATGATTTTATAAATTATGCTAGAAAAATACCAACCACTATTACAAAAGAAATAATGAGGAATTTTTGTAGGGAGTGCGAGGGTCTTCCATTGGGCCTCAAAGAAACATTATGAGTCATGATAGGTATCCCCAACTCAGAGAGATTATAAGTTACATTAGAGAATCTAAAAAAACTAAAATCTATCAAGGATGGGGTATTTATGGAGTCACTTTATTGTATGTTAAATTAAGTAATGACACTCTGACAAGCCATGATATTTCCTTGAAAATGTATTGATTAATAGTGTGGAGGTTATATTGTCTAGATTGATGGAACACGATTAAATAACTTCATTATATTTAGTTGATCTTCAATAAAATTAATAAGTGTATATATTTTTTAAACTTGATCTATAACACCTATCCTTCACATGATGGAGTGATGTGTGGTTGTGGTTGTGGGACTGTACCAATTGAGATATGTGTGGGGTTGGGTACCACGTAAATTTTATAGTCCTGATCATATGTGTGGGTGATGATGGTATAAATTCATCAACATTTGGGTTGCCCATGGCCTTTGTTGACTTGAAATTTGATTTATAAATTCTAATAACTAATAGATGCCACGTGGTTTAGCTAAAAATAGGTAGGATTGTGTAGGTGATATTTTGTGATTATATAGCACCTTAGTCTTGTACACTTGGAAAACTTAGACCTTGGTTGTTCCTTTTAGTTCTAAACTCGTCTTACTTCCACAAGCCTCACATCTAATCTATCTTTGCCCTTTGGCCTATCTCCTAGTTTGACTAGTCTTATATTGATGACATAAACATTTTATTTTACCCAAGATGCTTAAAATATACTTATCTTACACCTTTTAAAGTTTTGATCCTATACTTATTTTGTTACTCCCTAAACACTAATGCCCAAGACACATAGTAACATCGATGTTATTATCCTACCTTGACATAATTATTTATTACCTTAAAGTCATCCAATTTATAAATGAAATGTATTCTAATGGTCATCCTAAGTGGTTTAATGTAAGTTATCTCTTGATAAGATTGGTATAAATAAAATATCAATTCTCATTCTTTTACTCACCTATGAAACCTAAAAAAAAACCAAAGAGACCAAGAAACTTATTAAAAATCATTCTATCAAGCACTCAATAAATCAAATATTCTCTATTTACATACCAATCATAGGTACAACACATCTATAAGTCTGAGTACTAAAGGAGTAGCCTAAGATCTTGATTTGTTAAGTTACAAGCTTGGTCATTGCTTTACACACATTGCATGATTCACACACAATCTAACATGTAGGGGAGAACTACATCAGTCTAAGTCCCTCTTCAGAGTATTGGCTATGTAGGTGATGTTATTTTATAATGGGGTTATTAGGGTCAACTTGACATCATATGCTCACTAACCCATTTTTCCCAATGTCAGATTGAAGATGGAAAGCTAGGGGTTTTCCATTTCACAAGGAGTGACTATCCATAACTCAGCTCTAAATGCACCAGAGTGAAGGAGAAGCTAAACACAAAATCATCCAAGTGGTTTCACACTATTTCACCATATATTATGTACAAAACACTATCCTTAAACTTAGACAATAACATTGATGTAACAATCCAAGGTTGATACAATTGTCTAGATAGTTAGAGGCACTAGATCCATAATTTGACAACTATTCTAAGACTATCTTTCCACCTACTTTCATCATATTATAGAGCCAAAACTATATTAGCATTAGAATAAGCTAAGTACTTATATTGTTTGTCATTTATATATCTAGCATAATTGTAATTTCCATATTTAGATTATCTCAATATAAATTTAGTATATGATTATATTTGAGTTTAGAATTTAATTAGCTTGCTATAGATCTGATTATCACTTTTGTGCCATTTCATTTGTATATTCTTAACCTTAAGCTTAAAGTGAAATACATACCCAACACATTTCATTTTAGGGTTAAATAAATTGTTATTGATCTATGCATGAAATCCCAACCATAAATAACACTGGAACTTGATTCAATTCTCTATAGCCTCTTCTAAGATAAATATTCAAATAAGGATGATTTGTCATTGCTTACTTATACCTCATTTCTCCCTATAAAAGGGCCACCAAAATTTCATGTTTTTTAAAGATACACCCCAGTAACTAACAATATTTTTTACCCCTAATGGTGTTCACACGCTCTAAGCAATGAGACTCAACTCTTATGATGTTAATTGATTAGTTTAAGACTAAATTTGATGGTCATATAACCGTATGACCATAAGAATAAAATAAGGTAATATATGATTATTCTTAATTTTTAAATAATTAAATCAAATAAATTGGAATATGCTCTTTTGCACTAAATTTGATGGTCGTATGACTATTTTTATGTTTTTAGTTATAAAATATAATCATTTTTTGGTAAAGCATATCATATACACAATAATATTTTAAACAAATATTAAAAAAAACTCTACAAAATTATAATAAATATATGGATTATAATAGATATATAAATATACTACCAAGTTTTCATAAATCATAATGGAAGTAATTATAAAGGTTATATCCTTAAAGAAAACTAAAGAGTTGTATCCTTAAAAAAACATACGGATTTTATTTAAACTAAAGAATCTATGCGATATAATTAAAAATATATATTGTAGATAATAATATAATATATATATATTAATAATATGTTATAAAATAATATAATTAATATACATATATTAGGTAAAAATCTTTTATAAAAAAAGTGGAGTTTAACTTTCCCTCCATAAACAAGTGAATAGAGAACACTTCAAAATAACAAATTCAATATTAATAAATTAAAGAGTTTTAATTATTATAATACATTCTATCATTTATAATTTTTTTTTCAAAAAATTAGTTAACTAAATGAATTCATAATTTTTTTATTAAAAAAATAATAAGGGTTGTGTTGTTGTCAACATATCCCCATTTCTGAAAAATAGGGACCCTTGTGATTGTTTTGAACATTAGTACTAAATCTTGGTATTCTAATCTTTATTATGAATTAGAGACCATCCATGCCTGATGAAACTAACAAATTTGTTCATGGTTCTAATTTTAACCTTGCCTAATGTTGCTAACAATTGAATGTCATGTCTTAAGATTGCAGGTTTCATGGAGTTCCCTTTAATGGATCATGTTGGGATTTTCATAGATTAACTCTATTTAGGATTTTGAAAGCCTTTAGTCTATGAGATATCATAGTTAGAATCATGTATTGAAACCCTTTTTCAACAAACCCTAGCTTAGACCCTTTATTTAAATTCAAATTTGGCAAGAACAAATTTGACAAGAGCATTTTGAATTAACCTTAGACTCAGGCCTAATTTTTATGCTAAGGCTTGGTCATGTTTTTCAACACAACCAAAACCTTAGCCTAAAAATCACGCTTAGTCCCCTTTATTTTCCCCCTTCTATTCTTTATGTTTCTAACATAGTCTAATGTTTATGTTCTCAAGGTCTTTTATTTTAGCATGGTCCCCTTTGTTATATACTTAGCCTAAATTCTTAACCCTAAGCCCTGTTCATATTTTTCAACATGAACAAGACCTTAGATTTAAAGTTTTAGCCTAAGTTCCTACATTTAACCACATCCTAACTTAAGCACCTTGCTTCTTTATAGATCCAATGGATCATGCTTCATTGCAAGGAAATGATCTAATAGAGTGTAAGAGGCTTAACAAATCTAAGCATTTGATCCATCAGACCAATCCTGTACGATCACTAGGATCATGATCAATGGTCCATGCTTTAGCAGGACTAATGATCAAATGATGCAATATAATCGATAAAGTTAAAGGGCCCTTTTATAAGTGTGAACATAGCCTAAGTTTTACCCTAAGTTCTCATAATATTTATTAATACAATGAAACCTTAGATTAAAACTTATGTAATGATTATAATATATATGATGGGAGATAATCATGTGAGAGCATCTAGATCACAATCTATGATTCATGGCCTCTTGCACAAAATTAATCCAACTGAGCAAACATGGTAATAAAAAGTTAAAAAATCAGGAAGCGCCATGGAGCTACCACATGGCATTCTCACATTTGAAGCTTGGTAAAAAAGGGTCCCACACATTAAATTAAACCAATGGTGTGAAACTACTCAAATCTTGATTAGTAGTCCATACTTCATCATGGAGATCGATCTAATAGAGTGTATCAAATCCAAGATCTATGGTCCAAAAGGGTTTCATGAGCTTAAATTTGATGTTCTCATAACCATCATTTGAAATTTTTAAGGCTATCATTGATGTTCGTGAGACTGTCAAATTTAAGCCCATTAAACCTAATGATCTACTAACTTAAATTTGACATTCTCAAGATCATCATTTGATGTCTGTGAGGCTGTTGTTGATGTTTATGAGACCGTTAAATTTAATCTAATTGATTATTTTTCTTAGACATAAATGCATGTTTAAAAATGTTATTGAAAGCTTATGGCTTGCATTATAGATCAATATGACCCCTCAGAAGATGTTCAAACACTTAATATCTTTGAACTTCAAATAATAAAATGATCTTGTTGTCTAACTATATGAAGACATGGAATTAGTCTTAGTCTATTTCTTAAGGTTCCAATTGCATTTTTTTGAATGCAATAAACCTTAGGCTAGATACTTATATTAAATCTTATTTTAAATAGGTCCTTATGACATAAAACTTAACATAAATGCTTTTAGCCCAAGGTTTTCTCATGTTTATTAATATGATAAAACCCTAGGTTGGAACTTAGCATTTGGTCCTTGTATTATTTGTCCCCTTTGGCCATATTCCAAGAACTTAACATAAATATATTAGCCTAGAGTTTATAACATGTTTATTAAACACAAAATAAACCTTAGCCTAAAGTATTTAAGCCTAAGTCCATTCTTATGTTATGACACTGATTAGGTTTCTCACCCTTTTTCAAGATCAATGACTCATGTTTCATCATGGAGATTGATCAGGTGGAGTGAAAGACCCAATGAATATAAGGCATTTGATCTATTAGATGAATCACATACATCCATTTAGATTAAGATCAATAGTCCATGCTTGCTCATAAGAGATTGATCAGATGGAGTGTAGCTGCTGGAGACTTTTAAACAAACCCCAAAGGGCCTATGGGATCAATACATGGTGAGCACATATCACTGCACAAAATTTATGGCCTAAAATACTTACAAAGGTGCCAAGTGTCACAATGATAGGGCCTAACATAAAGCAACCAATTATTCTTGAGCCCTATGATCATGATCAATAGCCTGCATTGATCCATGAAAAAGGATCCAATAACATGAGAGAAAAGTTGGGTTTTCAAAAGACAATGACTAGTCCCTTAAGGCATTTATGAAAAATTCCATGAAAGTTGTTAGGTGGATGCCACATGGGCACCATGTAAGCATAAAGTGACAAAATTAGAGATTTTATATGCTTGAAAAGGCAAAGGTATAAATGTCTGGGTCTCAATCAAATCCGAGACATGAATGAGCCTAAGTCCAAATTGCCATTACCATTAAAGATTCAGACCATCCCTAAACATCCATAAAAGCCCTATTTCAAACTTGGATTGCTCACAATCAAACTGAAAAGATCTCAATTATGATCTAAGTGAGAATAAATTAATTCAAAGATTACTTATAATTTATTTGGTAAGCAATTGTAACTTCCATGACCATGGTAGCTCATAGACAACAACAAAGGGATGAGATTGAGCTATACTTGATCTCAAATAATGAGGGGAAGATTTTCAAAGATACAAACCTAGATACTATATCTTTGAACAATGGGAAAAGGAATTAGTCCAAACTCTTTTGGACCATCAAGGAGATGTAAGATTTGAATAGAGAGGAATAAAAGAATGCAACCATCTTGAGGAGATACAATGACCTGGTCTCCATCTAGATGACTAGCCTCCATTATACTACCACCAAACTTGAGGTACTACACTAAATTGATGTCTTTGATCCTATTTTCATTAACTGTAAAATTGAGGATGATTGGATATTACATGAGTGAAAATTCAATAAAATAACATACATTTTCCCTTTAGCTTTTGAGAGATATTATAAACTATGTAAACCCCAAATAGACCTACCCATTATTAAAAAGTAGACTAGGGAACACAATCTAAACAAAATCCTTGCCCCATGGATCCTTATTGGGAATTAGGTAATCCAAGACCCCACATGAGAAATCCTAGTATGGGGAACAATTTAGGCAATAATTTGGGTGACAGTTCCACCTCGATTGATGACGGACTTCCGGGAGCCATAACTTTTGCACCGTAGCTCCAATTGACTCACCATTTGAATCATTGGAAAGATAAGAACTAGGGGAACACATGAGATGGAATAGAGATTATATCAAATAATTTTGAACCTAGAAAACACAATGGAAGTGCCCCAAATTTCAATTTTACTAGTGTAGTCTAAAAATAGTAAGTTTCTCAAAATAGTAATTCTTGGAATTCTGTATTGTTTTAAAGTGTGGAAGTTGAACCACTTAATACACCTTGAGATTGGTGACCTTCCACATCCCCCTAATTTAAAAATGGATATAAAATAAGATGTAACCTAAAATGGAAAATTAGACATCTCTTCCCAAAGATAAGCATATAGTTGTATTGCAATCTTGAGTAATAATACATCTCTTCTTAGAGAATTCATTGTTACTATGTTATTTCTATGTTCTCAAAATATTTATCAACTAGAAATTTTGAGTTTTAGATCAGTGGTATCAGAGTGGTTTGTCTTGAGAGTGTATGATCCCAAGGACGAGGTCAGGCTACAAGAAGCTTAGGTGGAAAATAATAGAGCTTCCAAACTATCCACCTATTCACTCCAAATGACTTCAAATGGTAAATGATACCAAGACATCTGATCCTTTCAAGGAAATAGTGAATGAATCCCTCCAATGGAAACAAGCATAGATGATGCAATAATTTGCCCAAATTCTTTAATAAATTTTGATAGGAAATTCTGGCTCCTCAGCTGCACTTCGTGGCTCCTCATCCATGGAACATCCTTTTAGTACCCCAACACCCTTCAAGGTTTAGGTGAATGTTGATATTCCTACATTTGAAGGCAAAATCAATGTTGATGCAATAAAAAATTGGTTAGATCAATTGTCTTCCTACTTCTTTGTAAATAAATTCACTGATAGAGAAAAGATCACTTTTTCTCTTTGGAAAGCATCATTGACCATGAAAAACTAGTGGAAAGTGTACAAAAAGAGGTTCAGTATAGATGACATTAGCCTTGAGGTGGAATCTACCTAGGATGATTTCATAGAAGCGGTGAAAGAAGAATACTATCCCATTGGAGCATATGATGATTTGTACATACAATGGCAACAACTTCACCAAAGTAAGGACCAATCTGTTCAAGATTACATATAAATTTTTCATTCTTTGTTTGCAAGATTGGGCATCCAAGAAACTGAGAAACATAAGACTCTCAAATATCATGGTGGACTACAATGATACATATGGGGGGAAATAGAACTCTTCAATTTGGAAACCCTTAGTGAGGCATAAAAATTCATAGTGAAGATTGAGTAGAAGCATGACAAAAATAATACGAAGAGTCAACCCTTAAAATGGAAAAGTGGCAAAGAAGGTCAAACATGAGGCCAAAATTGGAAGCAAAAGGAGTTTCAAGATAAGAAAACCCAGAAGGGGAAGGCTATAAAATGGTGTGATTACCACAAAATTGGAACTCACTCCAAAGAAGAATGTCGAGAAATCAAGTCACTACTTTCTGAGTCACAATACTCAACATCTACTACTCTATCTCATACACAACCCATAGTCGAAGAGGATGAAGAAGAAATTATAGATGCTAATCCCGACACCATTGTTACTTCATCATAGACCCATGAGGAAAGGCTAAATGAAAAGGAAAGATTATTTCACTCTAAATTATGGGTAAAAGGTAAGCCCTATACATTTCATTCTTGATAATGGGAGTCAAAAGAATTTAATCTCTGCTAAAGTTATGAAAAATATAAATCTATCCATGAAGCCTCATCTAAAGCCATACAATATTGGATGGTTGAGCCTAGGGAGAGACCTCTGTGTCACCCATCAGTGTCTTCTTTCATATGCAATAAAACCTTTCCAAGATGAAATCTTGTGTGATGTGGTCAATCTAGATGTTTGTGATGTACTCCTTGGTCAGCCATTCATGTATGAGCGACATGGCATCTATGAATCATGAACCTAAAGAATCACCCTCACTCTTAGAACATGGTGCTATAGGTTACTAGAGGTACCACCTCTCACATCTGTCTCCCTGATCAGTGCTAAGCAATGGAAGAGATTGGTAGGGAAGACAAAACAATTTTTTCTCATGGTGGTCAAACCACAAAAATACAAAAAGGTTGATGTTGGAGTCCTGACTACAAAATCAAAACAACAACAAAAGAAGATAGGATGAATCATAAGAGAATATGATGAATTATTCAAGTCAACCACAGGAGTTTGACTGTATTGCCCAATAAAACATTCTATCAATTTGATCCGAGGATCACCTTTGCCTAATAGTCCTTTATATCACAGATAAATTTTGGAGAATGATGAGATAAAAAGATAGATTCAAGAATTGATCCAAAATGGTCACATAAGGCCAAGATCTTCACCCTATGGTAGCCTAATTATCTTGGCACCAAAGAAAGATAGAACATGGAGGCTTTGCATTGACTATCAAGCCCTGAATAAAATAACTGTGAAGAATCACTACCCTCTCCCTAGGATTGATGACCTACTGGACCAACTCCATGATGTGAAATTCTTCACCAAAATTGATCTCAAATCTAGCTATCATCAAATTCTCATCAATCCCGCCAATGTCTGGAAGACTGCATTCAAATCTAAGGAGGGGCTCTTTGAATGGTTGGTTATGCCTTTTAGCTTAACTAATGCACCTAAAACCTTCATGAGGCTGATGGATGACATCATAAGACCCTTCACCAACTCATTCATGGTTATCTAAATGGATGAAATACTCATCTACAATAGAACACAGGAGGAACATTTACAACATGTTCGTAAGGTGCTTCAAACTCTTTAGGAGCACAAATTGTATGCAAATCTTGACAAATGCACATTTAGGATGACAAAAATTTAGTACCTTAGGTACGTTGTGAATGAGGAAGGAGTCCATGTTGATCCATAAGATATTAGGGTTATTTGAGAATGGCCCACACCAAGGACCCTCATAGAACTTCATAGCTTCTTGGTTCTTGAAAATTTCTATCATAGGTTTGTTCTTGGATTTTCACATATTGCTTGGTCACTAACCCAAGTGACTAAAGGAGGAGATAAAGATACATTTTAGTGGGTTGAAATACAATAAAGGGCATTTGAGAATTTGAAGAATAGACTTTGCTCAGCCCCTATTCTTGCCTTGCTAGATTTGGATCAACCTTTTGAGTTGATGACATATGCATCTGAATATGCCATGGGCGCTGTCATCATGCAACATGGCCATCCTATTACATATCATAGTGAAAATTTCACTAATACAGTCAGGAAATATCCAACATATGATAAAGAGCTCTATGCCATTATGCAAGCTTGCAAACAATGGAAACACTACATCTTGGGGAAAGAGATGGCCATCCACACTGACCACAAACCATTGGAATTCATCCAAACACAGAGAAAACTATGAAATGAGAGGCACCAAAAGTGGGCCACATGTCTTTAGAAATTCTATATAATCATCAAACACAAAAAGGGGATCTCAAATACAGCTATAGATTGTCTAAACCACCCACTAATTATTGCTCTCACAATAGTTCTTGACTTGTGTAGACATGATACTACCACTTGGGGTGCTCTATATGAAGCAAATCCTACCTTTGCTAATACATATTAGGTGCTTCAAAAAGGTAAACATGTTTCTAATTTTTATTTACAAGATAATGTCCTCTGTCATATGGGACACATCTATGTTCTAGATACAGAGCAATAGAAGATGATATGAGAATCACATTTTAGTAGGACAACTGGACACTTTGGTATAGAAAAGACATTGGTAGTTCTTAAAAAAAACTTCTACTAGCCCCATATATGAAAGGATGTGGAAATATATTTGAAATCTTATACCCCATATGTGATATCCAAGCCAACAAATAAGAAGCAAGGATTGTACACGCCATTGCCAAAACCAACCAGGCCTTGGGAATCTATCTCAATGGATTTTCTCTTAGGTTTGCCCACTTCAAAACATGGTAGGGACTATATTTTTTTGGTAGTTGATCATTTTTCAAAAATGGCTATCATGATTTCTTGTAAGAAAAATATATTTGCTAAAGAAACTGCTCAACTATATTTTAGTCATGTATGGCTCCATTTTGGTCTCCCCAAGTCCATTGTCTTAGATCAAGATAGTAGGTTCCTGAGCATCTTCTGGTCCACTCTATGGAAGATGATGGATACCAAGCTGATGAAGTCAATAGCCTTCCATCCAAAAATTGATGGTCAGACAAAGGTGGTGAACCAATTGATTGTTCACATGATTCGGATGTATCACTCTAAACATCCATGCACATGGGATGAGGGGCTTCTTTTCATATAACATGGATACAATCTGGCATTGTACTGCTCAACCAAGCACCGTCCATTATAAGTATGCTTTGGGTTCCAACCCATGGAACCAATTGATATAGACATTCCATTCTCCACCATGGAATACACACCTCATGGAAGATATGAGGTAGCAAAAGCAATAAAGTTCATTGAACAAATGCAACACATCCATCAGCAAGTTCATGACATCCTAGAGAAGATGAATCAGAAGTATAAGAAATGCTATGATAAACATATGATTGCACACCATTTTGCTATGGGTGACAAGGTTTGGTTGCAGCTTTAGAAGGAATGACTTACAAACCCACATAGAAATATTTGGCCTCTGTGATATGGTCCCTACACCAACACCAAAAAAGTTGGAGAAAATGCTTTTGAGTTAAATCTACCAACCTACCTTGGTCTGCATTTAATATTCAATGTGGAGCTCCTCAAACCATATTATCCACCTCAAATAGACACTTCAGTTGTAGTAGAACAAATAGACATTGATGAGCTTAATCCATAGAGTTTTGCTTCAGTAGAGGAAGATCAGATTGTGGACATCTAGATGAAGACAATAAGAGAATGCTCTATTCCACTTTATCAAGTGGTCAAAATGGGCCAGCTTAGCCACCAAGGTGAGTGGCTCACAAAGAATCAAATCAAGACACAACTGCCACACCTAATGAGGAACATTGAAGAAATGGGGACCATTGATTTTCAATGAGGGAGGAATGATATGGGCAATAATTCAGGTGATAATTTGGGTGACAGTTCCACCCTAATTGAAGACAAAACTTCTGGGAGCCATAACTTTTACACCATAGCTCTAATTGATTCACCATTTGAACCATTAGAAAGATAAAAATGAGGGGAATGCCGTGAGATGGCATGGATATTTTCTTAATGAAGATTGAACCTATAAAACCTAATGGAAGTACCCCAAATTTCAATTTTATTAGTGCAATCTAAAAATAATAAGTTTCTAAAAATAGTAATTCCTCAAATTTTGTATTGTTTTAAAGTGTGGAAGTCAAACCACTTAATCTCCCTTGATATTGGTGACTATACACATCCTCTCCCTACTTTAAAAATGGCTATAAATTAATATGTAACCTAAAATGGAAAATTAGACATCTCTTCCCAGAGATAAGCATATAGTTGTATTGTGATCTTGAGTAATAATACATCTCTTCTCAGAGAATTCATTATTACTATGTTATTTCTATGTTCTCAAAATATTTATCAACTAGAAATTATAAGTTTTGGATCAATGGTATCAAATAAGTTTATCTTGAGAGTGTATGATCCCGAGGATGAGGTCAGGCTACAAGAAGCTTGGGTGGAAAACAATAGAGCTTCCAAACTATCCACCTATTCACTCTAATTGAGTTCAAATAGCAGATGACACAGAGACATATGATCCTTTCAAGGAAATGGTGAATGAAGCCCTCTAATGGTGATAAGCATAGATGATGCAATAATTTTCCCAAATTCTTCAACAACTTTTGATGGGAAATTTTGGCTCCTCAACTGTACTTCCTAGCTCCTCATCTATGAAACATCCTTTCAGTGCCCCAACACCCTTCAAGGTTCAGGTGAATTTTTATATTCCTACATTTGAAGGTAAAATCAATGCTGATGTAGTAGAAAATTGGTTAGATCAATTGTCTTACTACTTCTCTATAAATAAATTCACTGATGGAGAAAAGATCACTTTTACTCTTTTGAAAGCATCATTGCCCATCAAAAATTGGTGTGAAGTGTACAAAAATAGGTTCAGTATAGATGACATTGGCCTTGAGGTGGAACCTACTTGGGATGATTTCATGGAAGTGATGAAAAAAGAATACTATCCCATTGGAGCATATGATGATCTGTACATACGTGGCAACAACTTTGCCAAGGTAAGGACCAATCTGTTCAAGGTTACAAAAACATTTTTCATTCTTTGTCTGTAAGATTAGGCATCTAAGAAAGTGAGAAACATAAGACTCTCAAATATCATGGTGGACTACAATGGTACATATGGGGGAAAATGGAACTCTTTAATTTGGAAACCCTTGGTGAGGCATACAAAATTGTAGTGAATATTGAGCAGAAGCATGGTAGAAAGAATATGAAGAGCCAACCCTCAAAATGGAAAAGTGAAAAGGAAGGTCAAACATGAGGCCAAAATTAGAAGAAAAAAGAGTTTCAAGATAAAAAACCTAGAAGGTGAAGGCTGGAAAATGGTGTGATTACCACAAAATTGGAACTCACTCCAAAGAAGAATGTGAAGCCATTAAGTCACTACTTTCTAAGTCACAATACTTGACATCTACTACTCTATCTCATACACAACCCATAGTCAAATAGGATGAAGAATAAATTGTAGATGCTGAGCTCGACACCATTGTTGCTTCATCACAGACTTGTGAGGAAAGGCCAAATGACAAGGAAAGATTGTTTCACTCCAAATTATGGGTAAAAGGTAAGCCTCTATATTTCATTCTTGATAGTGGGAGTCAAAAGAATTTAATCTCTACTAAAGTTGTGAAAAGTATAAATCTATCCATGAAGCCTCATCTAAAGCCATATAGTATTGGATGGTTGAGCCTAGGGAGAGACATCCGTGTCACCCATCAGTGTCTTCTTTCATATGCAATAAAACCTTTTCAAGATGAAGTCTTATGTGATGTGGTCAATCTAGATGTTTGTGATGTACTCCTTGGTCAGCCATTCATGTATGAGTGACATGATATCTATGAATCACAAAATTGAAGAATCACCTTCACTCTTGGAACATGGTGCTACTGGGTACTAGAGGTACCACCTCTCACCCTGTCTCCCTAATCAGTGATAAGTAATGTAAGAGATTGGTGGAGAAGACAAAGTAATTTTTTCTCATGGTGGTTAAACCACAAAAATACAAGAAGGCTGATGTTGCAATCCTGACTACATAATCAACACAATAACAAAAGCAGATAAGATGAATCATAGGAGAATATGATGACTTATTCAAGTCACCCATAGGAGTTCCACTGCATTACCAGGTAAAATATTCTATCAATTTGATCCTAGGATCACCTTTGCCTAATAGTCTTGTGTATCATAAATCAATTTTGGAGAATGATGAGATAAAAAGATAGATTCAAGAATTGATCCAAAAGGTCGCATAAGGCCAAGCTCTTCACCCTATGGCAGCCCAATTATCTTGGCACCAAAGAAAGATGGAACATGGAGGCTTTGTATTGACTATCAAGCCCTGAATAAAATCACTGTGAAGAATTGCTACCCTCTCCCTAGGATTGATGACCTATTGGACCAACTCCATGGTGTGAAGTTATTCACTAAAATTTCTCTCAAATCTAGCTATCACCAAATTCCCATCGATCCCATTGATGTCTAGAAGACTGCATTCTAATCTAAGGAGGGGATATTTGAATGGTTGGTTATTCCTTTTAGCTTAACTAACACACTTTCAACCTTCATGAGGATGATGGATGACATCCTACAACCCTTCACCAACTCATTCATGGTTTTCTACCTAGATGACATACTCATCTATAATAGAACATGGGAGGAACATTTGCAACATGTTTGTAATTTGCTTCAATCTCTTTAGGAGCACAAGTTGTATGCAAATCTTGAAAAATGCACATTTAGGATGACAATAATTTAGTACCTCAGGTAAATTGTGAATGAGGAAGGGGTCCATGTTGATTTTGAAAAGATTTGGGTTATTCAAGAATGGCCCACACCAAGGACCCTCACAGAACTTCACAACTTCTTGGGTCTTGCAAATTTCTATCATGGGTTTGTTCTTATATTTTCACATGTTGCTTGGTCACTAACCCAATTGACTAAAGGAGGAGATAAAGATACATTTTAGTGGGGTGAAATACAACAAAGGGAATTTGAGAATTTGAAGAACAAACTTTGCTCAACCCCTGTTCTTATCTTGCTAGATTTGCATCAACCTTTTGAGTTTATGACAGATGCATCTGAATATGCCATGGGAGCTATCATCATGAAACATGGCCATCTTATTACATATCATAGTGAAACTTTCACTAATATAGTTAGGAAATATCTAACATATTGTAAGGAGATATATGCCATTGTGCAAGCCTACAAACAATGGAAACACTACATCTTGGGGAAAGAGATGGTCATCCACACTGACCATAGACCATTGTAATTCATCTAGACATAGAGAAAACTGTGAAATGAGAGGCACCAAAAGTGGGCCACATATATATATTTATAAATTACATCTAATCATCAAACACAAAAGGGGAGCTCAAATATAGCTATAGATTGTCTAATCCACCTGCCAATTACTGCACTCACAATAGTTCTTGACTTGTGTGGACGTGAGACTACCACTTGGTGTGCTATGTATAAAGTAGATCCTACCTTTGCTGATACATATTAAGTGATTCAAAAAGATAAACATGTTTATAATTTCTATTTACAAGATAATGTCCTCTGTCATATGGGACACATCTATGTTCTAGCTATAAAGCAACATAAGATGATATGGGAAGCACATTTTAGTAAGATAGCTAGACACTTTGGTATAGAAAAGACATTGGAAGTTCTTCAAAAACACTTCTACTAGCCCCATATGCAAAAATGTGTGGAAATATATCTCAAATCTTGCACCACATGTGTGATAGCCAAACTAACAAATAAGAAGCAAGGATTGTACATGCCGTTTCCAGAACCAACCAGTCCTTGGGAATTTGTCTCAATGGATTTTCTCTCAGTTTGCCCAGTTCAAAACATGGTAAGGACTATATTTTTGTGGTAGTTGATCATTTTAAAAAAAATGGCTATCATGATTACTTGTAAGAAAAATATGTCTACTAAAGAAACTACTCAACTATATTTTAGTCATGTATGGCTCCATTTTGGTCTCCCCAAGTCCATTATCTCAGATTGAGATAGTCGGTTCCTGATCATCTTCTAGTCCACTCTATGGAAAATGATGGATACCAAGCTGATGAAGTCCACAACCTTCTATCCATAGACTGATGGTCAGCCAGAGGTGGTGAACTACTTGATTATTCACATGATTTAGATGTATCATTCCAAACATCCATGCACATGGGATGAGGGGCTTATTTTCATACAACATGGATACAATCAGACACTGCATATCTTGACCAAGCAAAGTCCATTCCAATTATGTTTTAGGTTCTAACCCATGGCATCAATTGATATAACCATTCCATTCTCCACCATGGAATACACATCTCATGGAAGATTTGAGGCATCAAAAGAAACAAAATTCATTAAACAAATGCAACACATCCAATAGCAAGTTCATGACATCCTGGAGAAGATGAATCAAAAGTATAAGCAATGCCATGAAAAACATATGATTGTACACCATTTTTCTATGGGTGATAAGGTTTGATTGTGGCTTCAAAAGGAATGACTTGTAGGCCCACATAGAAAATTTGTGCCTCTGAGATATGGTCCCTACATCATCACCAGGAAAGTTAGAGAAAATTCTTTTGAGTTGAACCTACCATCCTACCTTAGTTTGCATCCAATAATCAATGTGAATCTCCTCAAACCATATTATCCACCTCTATTAGACACTTCAATTGTAATAGAACAACTAGATATTGATGAGCTTGATCCATAGAGTTTTTCTCTAGTGGAGGAGGATCAAATTGTGGACACCTAGATGAAGACAACAAGAGGACGCTCTATTCTACTTTATCAAGTGGTCAAAATGGGCCTACTTAGCCACCAAGGTGAGTGGCTCATAGAGAATCAATTTAAGACATAAATACCACACCTAATGAGGAACATTACTTTTCAAGGAGGGAGGAATGATCCGAGTAATAATTCAGGTGATAATTTGGGTGACAGTTCCACCCCAATTGATGACGAAACTTTCAAGAGCCATAACTTTTGTACTGTAGCTCCAATTGACTCTCCATTTGAACCATTGGAAATCTAAGAACAAGGGGAATTCCATGAGATGTCATGGAGCTCTACTCAATGAAGTTTGACCCCTGAAAACCCAATGGAAGTTCCCTAAATTTCAATTTTATTAGTGCAGTCTAAAAATAGTAAGTTTTTAAAAATAGTAATTCCTCAAATTCTATATTATTTTAAAGTGTGGAAGTTGAACCACTTAATCTCCCTTGAGATTGGTGACCTTCCACATCCTCCCCCTAATTTCAAAATGGATATAAATGAATATGTAACCCAAAATGGAAAATTAGACATCTCTTCCCAGATATAAGCATATAGTTGTATTGCGATCTTGAGTAATATTACATCTCTTCTCAGAGAATTAATTGTTACTATGTTATTTCTATGTTCTTGAAATATTTATCAACTAGAACTTCTGAGTTTTGGATCAAATCCCAAATTTTCAATTTAGGGAGGGAATTATTGAAGTCAACATACCCTCATTTTTGAAAATTGGGACCCTTGAGATGCTTTGGACCTTAACACTAAAAACATGACATGTTTTAAACATTATTATAATTTGAAGATGATCCACTTTGATAAATTTGGCCTACTGGATTATGGTTTTGATTTAAGGCTACCTAATATTGCTAATAGTTGCCCTTCATGTTATAAGTTGTAGGTTTCATGAAGACCTTATGAATGGATCATGCTTATATCCTCATAGTTTATCTTCATTCAGGGTTTTACTAGCCTTTTTTCTATGAAAGTTCAGGCATTTATTCTTGTTTTAAAGACCCTCCTTCAAAGAACCCTAGCTTAAGTTCATGGTTTAAATTTACATTTGGTAAGAGCAAAATAGCTAAAATATTTTAAATTAATTTAGAGTTAAGCCTAATTTTTATGTTAAGGCTTGGTCATATTTATTAACATGACCAGACCTTAACCTAAAAGTCCTAATTGGTCCCTTTTATTTCCCCCCTTTTATTTCTTTTATTTTTGAGTCTAATGTTCATGTTGGTAGGGTACCTTTTAATTTACCTAACGTGGTCCCCTTTGTTATCTATTTAGCCTAAAGTCTTAATCCTAAGGCCCCATAATATTTATTAACATGAATGAGACATTAGTATTAAGACTTTATCCTAAATTTTTATCACCTTAAGCCTTGATGTAAACACTTTTGCCTTTTGTACATCCAACAAATCTCGCTTCATCATAGATCTTGATTGAATAGTGCAAAGGAAGCCTGAAGACGTTAAAGTCTTGGCCCATCAGACCAATCCTACATCAACACAAATATCATGATCAATGGCTCACACTTAAGCAAAATCAAATATCCAATAGTGTGAGATTGCCTAAGGTTAAGTGGGCCCCTTTCATTAAATATGAGCTTAATCCTTAGTTTTACCTTAAGGCCCCTTTATATTTTTTTAATACAATTAGACCTTAGGATAAAATTAAGGAAATGGTTTTAATTATTTGAGAGAACCAATCTTGTGTGAGATCTTGAATCATGATCAGTGGTTCATGGGTGCTCATATAGATGATGATCAAATGAAGTGAAGATGACGTTGAAATGTCAAAGGCTATATGAAGCACCATAGAGGTGACAAGTGTCACCATCTCAAAACTCTGACAAAAATCAATGGCTCGTGGGTCATCCCTAGGGTCAATAGGGTCAAAGCTTATAAACCTTACAAATCCACCACATGAAACTCCCACATATGAAGCTTAATGTTAATATAACCCCAAACCAATGGTGTGCACTCACTTGGATCTTGATTAGACAACTCTCACCTTATCATGGATCTTGATCAGATAGAGTGAATTGAATATGATATCTATGGAATACAAAAACTTGATGAGATTGAAATTGAAATTATCATGAACATCATTTGATCCTTGTAAGGTTATCATTGACATCTATGAGGCCATCAAATTCAAGCTCTTCAAATATTTTACTTAGAAAAAGGGGCATGTTTTATATCATTCGAGGGGTCATTTTATATCATGCTTTAAAACTTATCATAAAATATTTTAGCCTAAGTATATGTCATGATTATTAACATGAAGTAAAATTAGCTTAAAATATTTTAGCCTAATTTCATTTTTATGACCATGACTAATTAAAATTTGTGCATCTTGTAGGACTAATGACTTCTGCTTCATCAGGACTGAATGATCCAATGGCATGAAATCACTGATGACTATTCAGTAGAGATCCAAGAGCTCATAGGATTGACACATGGTATATGTGAATTTAATATGTGATTGATTTAGAATACAAAGCATAGAAATCCCATAAATTTGCTGAGTGGCACAACTATAGGGTTAGATGCAAAGGCAACTAATAACCTATGAAATCTTGGATCATAATCAAAAACTCGCATTGATCCTTGGATGATGATCCAATGACATGGAACAAAAGGAAATTTTTTGATAACTAATGGCTAGTGCTTTGAAGGCATTTATGAAAAATGCCATGAAAGTTTCTAGATAAATTCCAAATAAGTGCCGCATAAGCATGAAACTATAAAATAGAAGATTTTATGAGCTTGAAAGGTTAAACATATAAAGGCAAAGGTCAAAATCAAATCTAAGACATGAATGAACCTAAGTCTAAATAATCCATGACCATTAAAGCTTCAAAAATCCCTTAAAATTTCATGAAAGGACCTAATTTAAGCTTGGATTGATCATAGTTAAGCTAAAAGGAGTTCGGTTATAATTTGAGTGAAAAGAATTGACCCAGAGACCATTTGCAATCTGATTGTGAGAAATTTTCAAGTCTAGTAGCCATGATATCTCTTCAACAAAAACAAAGGGATGAGACAAATTTGTATCTATCCACAAACAATGAGGGAAGGGTTCTTAAAGATATAGACCTGAACACTATAATATTGAACCTGGGTAATAGGAACTGGTTTGAGCTCTCTTAAACCATTGAGGAGATGAAAGTCATCACTAAGGAAGAACAAAAGATGACCACCATCATCTAGAGGTATTATGACCTAGTCATAGTCTAAATGACTAGCCTTTACCATGATACTACTAAACCCAAGGTACTCTATTATATTAACATCCTTGCTCCCATTTTTAAAGATTGTAAAATTGAACAAGGTTGGATAATTCATGAAGCGAGCTTTAGGAGAGCTGCATATATTTTCCCATTAGATTTTGAAAGATATTACAAACTGGGAAAACCACAAGTGGATTGACCTACCATTAAATAATGGACTGGCAAGAATGCTTTAGACACCATCTTTAGGCCATCGCTGATCCAAGGGAACCATGTAATACGAGACCGTATAGGAAGAATACCAATTGTTAAATTTAGAGAAGGGATTAAGGTAATTATGACTCTATTAAATAGAGTATCTAGAGCCTCATCCACCTCATATGTCAATAAGAGTTGGGTATCTTATGTCTACTTCATGGTGGAGAAGGAGCTCACTCCCCCAATTTGAGAGATGATCAAAATCCATCTAAAATGAAAATTTATATCCATTAAGAAGAAAACTAATAACTAATTCTTCATGATTTCCTATCTATTGGATACCCTACTAACCTCCACCAAAATCCCTTATATCAAATATTGGTCACCTGAGGGGAGATTTATAGTCTCCCACCATTAGTCTAAACTACACATTTTCAAATATAGACATAATATGTAGTTCATTTGTGATTGTGTTTATCCTAATTTAGTAGAAGCCATTATAGGGATCCCCATTCCTAGGATTATCCCTCTAATCAAGAAATATGTAAAGCTAATGGGAGACATCTAGTTATATCTAGATCGTACAGTGATTAGAATTTAAGGGATTTTAATTTAAATTTACAAGTTGTCTGTGTATGTTCCCACCAAACTAACATAGCAAGAAATTGCATATCAACTTCTTCATGATGTTGATGGAGTGTGTAAGTAGAAAAGGAAAGGCCTCCTCTATCCCTTTCCTTTGACAATTGGAAAAAATATTTTATAAGATTAGAAACATGTAGACACTATTTCTAGACATAAAGACTCCATCATATTTTAGCTAGATGACCTAAGGTAGTGGGACCCTAATGACAAGGTCACCAAGCATTTAAAAAACTAATAACTACCCAAACCAGTTTATGAACATAAAATTGGTCCCTATGACACTTTGTACATCAAGGCCAATAATTTTGAGGAGGTATTGGCTAGGTTCAAGAGACATAATGTCAGACTTGAACATAGACTGACTAGTAATGAGAAACTACTAGGTGACATTGGCAAATGGATCCTCTATAATACCATTTACTACTTGGACCTTCTAGGCCACCTCAAGAGAAACCATAAATAGAAATACCATATCTCTAAGCATATATTGGACAAGGTCATGGAAAGGAGAAATTATAAGAAAGACTTGGTGAGGGACCCTCATCCTTAGCCCTACCTCAAAGACTAGCATCTCCCATTAAGTACCTAGACATGATTTCCTTAGGGCCTTATAAGATAGTATAAGATGCCCTCAAGGTCCTTACAAAAGTATATGGCTCTAATGAAGAGAAGGAACAAGTTGAAGAATCCTAGACCCAAATAGAGGAGGCTAAGAAAGAAAAAGGGAAAGAAGTTGCCTTGGATCTAGTCTTAGTAGCACCAATAAAGAAGAGAAAGGAAGAATTGGCAATGGTCCTAGTTGGAAAAAAAATCCAAAGTTGACTTTCACTCACTCCATGAGTGAATTCAACTTTTTAAGTGATGAATACCCCATACATGGACCAATCATACCTAATTGGTTCATCTATGGGAAAATGTATAAAATCCCCACCTGGCACCACTCATGGGCCCTGACCAAGACTATTAATATTAATGTACATGATGATATTAAGCCATGGATATGGGATTTAATGAAATAGGAAGAAGAAAGGAGAACAATTTCCACTAGAGGGTCAAATAGAAAACAAAAATATGATCCATGAGCCTCAATCAATACTTAGATGGAGGTTTCTAAGCCCCCAAAATTCATAAAACCATCAACCACTATGCAATTCAATTCTGAGATAATAGGCTTAGAAAGAGTGACAACAAGAAATGCCATGGTGGAAGTATAAGAGTTCACATTTCAAGAGGTTGAAACTTTTATTGGCTTAACTCCACTTGGAGGACAATAGCTTGGTAAACTTCCCATCCATGAGGAAGACATAGAAAGCCTAGCTAAGGCTCATTCAACTTCGATCAAAGCAAGCATCAAAAGCATGAAGCGAAGGATATATAACTTGGAGAAGGAAATAGAGAATCTATAGACTCAAGTGGTGATATCAATCCCAGAGGTAATGGTCAAAATGATTAATGAATCCTTCTATGACATGTTTAATGCCTTAAAATTAATGAAGCTAAGGTAGAGTGCATCAGCACAACAAAACATAGTGGCTAAGGGTCTAATATCCCAATGATAAGATTTAAAGTATAAAATAGTAGAGCTTGTCAACATATAGGGTGAAGGTTACATCCCTATTTTTAAAACCATTGGTTTATGACATCTAAATGAAATTCTTGGAATAGTTGTTAACAAAGACCAAAGTTTGAATGCTTGGTCTAAATATCTAGAGAGACTCCTAAAAAATGATGAGGAGCTAATTGAAAGAACTGAACAACTCCTTGGCACTATGATCACCAACCCCACAAAACATGTGCCCTTGGCATCATGGTAGATGATGAGTTCAAGTATAGGGACACTTTAGTGATGCAAGAAATAAAATGTAAGATCCAAGGTAATTTTGGGGTGGATAATAGTAGGATATTGAACATGATCTTTAATTTAGGAGAAAGGATAACTGAGGTCAGAAGCATCAAGGAGGTAGTGGCTAGAAATGATAGAGATTTGAATGATCTAGCTGACCAGGAGGAAGAGTGTCTCTTGAAGTTGGCTATTCACTTGGAGCTAATCAATGAGAAACACTAGAAAGCCATGAAGGTCCTTCAAGATCAACAAGATAATCCTTTAGTGCAGGGCCCATAACCAATTGAATAATATTCCATTTTGAAAAGCCTTGTAACATTTTGAAAATGGAATATTATTTTGTAAAGGCATATGCTAGTTTGTTAGCATATTTGCCTCTAGGTTAGTCCATTTTAGAAAAACAAGTGTATTCTAGATATTTGTAGAAAAAGGACAACTATTATTACCTCTTGTACATTTATATCTTGTAACTGACCAGTATACTTCCTTGTCCTCCTATAAAAAGCAATACTACCATTTTTTAAAGGGAGAGAATTTTGAGCAAAATTTGTATATTTTTAGTTAATACAATCATGAAACTTCTATAAAGATTGTCCAAGTTTGTTTTTATTAATTTTTATATGGCTTTTCTCTCAATTTCTAGTCCCATGTCTTAAATTTGAATGATTTCTATGAATTTTGAGTTGCATCTTTGATTATAGGGTTGCTAATTTGTGATTATGCTAGATTAGTTGAATGATGTTGAATTTTCTTTGTTTTATTTGCTCTACATTAAGATGTGCAAATGCTATTTGAGTATGGTAGCAAACATTTAAAGTAAATTTAGTTCTTACTTGCACTTCTTTATATCATCCTTAAAGGTTTGCCTAGTGTGTAGTGAGATATACTATTTTGCACTATATACTGGTTAAATGCATACTCAGTTGTAATTGAAACTTTGTCATAATGTTTGAGGCTAGGATCAACAATCACTTATTCTCTTTCTGCCTTACCCTTCTCTTTTGCTTCCTTTTTAACCAAATCACTCTAATTTAGATTTCATTATAAATGTCCATTTAGATTAGTAAATGTTTAAAATTTGATCATAATTCACTAGTAATAGCATAAATACTTACACTTTGTAAAGATTTAGACCATGGTGGCTCTCAAACATCAATTAATATAAATTTTGTGGAATAGTTAAACATTACTCTGTTGCTATTTCACCACAGCTAACGTAAGTTGCCAAAACCTCCTGCTCATGATTTGAATTCCTATAATTCTAAAATGAGAAGTGTTATTTGAACACTAAGGGCATCTATGATACATCTAGAGCCATAAAAAAGAATTAGGATAATAATGATATTTCTAACTAAGTTATGCAGATCCCCCTCTACCACTCATATTGAAAAAATATGGGTATCATATGTATACTTCATGGTGGAGAAAGGACTTACTCCCCCATTGGGTGAGATGATAAACATCCATTTGAAGTCCCAATTCATATCCATAAATAAGAAAACAAGAAATAATTTTACATGATGTCTTATTTATTTGATGCCCTTTTAGCCTCCACCTAGATTCTAAACATTAAAAATTGGTCCCATGATGGAAGATCCATTATCTCCCATCATTACTCCAAGCTCCACATATTCAAATACAAACACAAAATTTAGTTCATCTATGATTATGTTTATCCATCCCTATTGGAATCCATCATAGGAATCCCCATGAGTAGGGTTATCCCATTAATTAAGAAATATGTGGAATTGATAGGGGACGTATGGTTCTACCCTGATTGCACCTTAATAAAGATTGAAGTGACTTTGGCACAAACCTTTAGGTTAACCATCTATGTAAAAACCAAGCTAGAATAACAAGAAGTTTATTACCAACTTATTCATACTATAAATGGATTCTAGAAGGAGAAAAGGAAATGCCTTCCCCATCCCTTTCTAGTGACAATCAACATAATTATGTTACGAAATTGGGAGCACGTAAATATTATTTCCAAACATAGGGACTCCTTCACCCTATATAAAGATGATTTGAGGAAATGGGACCCTAATGGGGTGATCATCAAACATATAAAGTACAAAACCATAAATAAGACATATGAGCACCAGCCTAGTGTCCATGACCCATTCTACATGAGGGGCTTTGGTTTCCTATAAGTATTAGCCAGATTGAAAAGGCATAACATCAAGCTTGAGCCCAAGTTGGCTAGGGGAGATAGCAAACCACCAAGTAAGATATGGGAAATGGGGCCCCTATAGTATCACTTATTTCCTAGGCCATCCTCTAGGCCCCATCTAGAGCAACTACTGTAACCACCCTAGGCACAAACAACATAAGGGATTGGTAAGGAAAAGTTAAAGAGAGACCTAGGGAAGAATTATCTTTAGCTCCACTTGGAAGGATAGAGTCTCCAGTGGAATACCTAAATATAATTTCATTAGAACCTAATGAAATAGTGGAGGATGCACTCAAGGTTCTAGTTGAGGCATATGGGTCAGGAGATGAAGAAGAACAAACTAAGGAAACCCAAGCCCATGTTAAGAAATTAGAGCAAGATAAAGGAAAAGAGGTTTCTTTGGACCTGGTTCTCATATCACCACCATAGAAAATAAAAATAGAATTAACATTGGTCCCAATTGGGAGGAAGAATCCCAAGTTGACCTTCACCTACCCCATGAGTGAGGTCAACCTATTTAGTGAAGAATACCACATTTATGGACCCATTATCCCTGAATATTTTATTTATGGGAAGATGTAGAAGATCCCCACTTTGTCCTATTCTTGGGCCTTGACCCAAGCAATTAACATTGATGTCCATGATGAAATCAAGCCATATATACTAATTTTGATGAAGGAAGAAGAATAAAGAAGAATAGTTGCCATAGCAAGATCAAGTGGCACATAAATGGACACTCTAGGTGATTTAAGCAACATAAGGATGGAGGTACTAAAACCTCCTAAGGTAACATAGTTATCAACTACTCTCTAATTCAATCTAGAAACAACAAGATTATAGAGGGTGACAACCAAAAAGTCCATGGTTAGAGGTGAATAATTCACCTTTCAAATGATTGAGCCATTTGTAGGATTAAATCCAGTTGGAGGACAATAGCCTGATGAACATCCCATTCATGAGGAAAACATAAAAATCTTAGCTAAGGCTCACTCAACCCAGATCAAAGCAGTAATCAAGGGCATGAAGCAAAAGATATATAACTTAGAGAAAGAAAAGGAGAATCTAGAGACCTAGGCTATCTTATCTATCCTAGAGGCTATAATAAATATGTTTGAGGCATATTTGTTTAAAATGTTTGATTCTTTAAAGTCAATGAAGCTGAGACATGATGCACTGACCTAGCAGAGTAAGATAGATAAATGATTGATGGCCCAGTGGTAGGATTTTGAGGACAAAATAAGGTATCTTATCAACATACTGATTAAGGATAGAATTCTTAGATTCAAGACCATTAGCCTAGCCTACTTATATGCAATATTGGGAATAGTGGTTGATAAGATCCAAAGTTTAAGTTCTTGGTCAAAAGGCTTTGATAGACTCCTAAGAGATGATGAGGAACTAATAAATAGAGTCAAGCAACTCCTTGGCACCATGTTGGCCAACCCTAAAATTTTTAGTTCCTTGAGGATCATTGATGATGAAGAGTTTAAGCACAAAGTCACTTTGGTGATGTAGGAAGTAAGAATCAAAAGCTAGGGCTAGTTAGGGAGTGACAACAATCGATTCTTGGCCATGATATTCACTACTAAGGAAAATATTTTAGAATCTAGGAGCATCAAGGAGGCTATAGAAAGGGATGATAGAGACTTGAATGACTTAGTTGATCAAGAGGATATCTATCTCTTAAAGCCAACTATTGATTTGGAGCTTCTCAAAGAACAACATTAAAGAGCTATGGAGCTTCTCCAAGAGTAACAAGGGAGAGCTTTAGCCATGAGCCCACTAGCTAATTAATATTCTATTTTGAAATATCATTATAATATTTGAATGTGGAATATTTTATTATAAAGGCATATGCTAATTTGTTAGCATATTTGCCTATATGTCAGTTCATTTAGGAAAGAGAAGTGTATTCTAGAAATGTAAAGAAGGACAACTATCCTTATCTTTGTCCATTTTTAATCTTATGAATGACCCGTATACTACCTTGATCTTCTATAAAAAATAGTATTACCATCTTGTAAGAGAGGGAATTTTGAGCCAAAACTTGTATACTATTTAAGCAATTAATATAAGCAAGAAATACTTAAAATTTTGTCCAAGTTTATTAGTATCAATTATTACCTAGTTTCTCTCTTAATTGCTTGTTCTAAGTCTTGAATCTGAATGGTTTTTATAATTTTTGAATGTGTATCTTTGATACAGGGTTTCTAATTTATGCTAAAGCTAGATTAGTTGAATGTACTTAGACTTTTTTTCATTTTATTTACTCTGAATTAGGATGTGTAAATGTGATTTTAATGTAGTAGTAAACCTTTAAAGAAAAGCTAGTTCATACTTGTACTATCTCATGTTTTCCTCAGATATCTACCTAGTATATGATGTGATTTGAGCTTTTATTACTTTACATTATATACTGGTTAAATTCATGTTTAGTTGAAATTAAAAATTTGTCATGGTGTTTAAGGCAAGGATCAATAATCACATGCCTTCTTTTTGACCTACCCTTTTGCTTCTTTTTTGAAAAAATCACTATAGCTTAGATCTCATTGTAAATATTCACTTAGATTAGTATATATTGTATAATTTTAATCATAACTCACTAAGATCAACATAGATATTACCAACTTCACAAGGACCATGGTGGCTCCTAACCACCAATCAATATAAATTTATGGAACAGTTTAATTTACTCTACCTCTATTTCATCATAGTTAACTAGATTACCAAAAACTTGATACTCATGCCATGAATTCTTAGAATTCTAAAATGAGAAGTGTTCTTTAAACACTACGATCACTTGTGTTACACATAGAGGCATCAACATGACAAGCTTCCACTGGTGCTAGAAGGAGGTTTAGTGAATTTATTTAATCTTTGATAGTCTTAGTCTATTTTGATCTAAGATTGGTGTTATCTTTGCACTTTTACATGATTCTTTGCTCAAAAGTGTAAATATCAATGCTATTTGTGGTATTTGACCCATATTTTTACTTCTTTTAGACAAATATCAAAGATCTTTAAGATTGGAAGCTTAATTATGATAAAGATTACCTAAGATCTAAAACTTTGTAGTATTTGAGCTTAGAATAGCTTATTTTGATAAAAAATTAGTATATCTTTCTTAGATCTGGGCTCATTTGAGCTTAGAGTTATAAATATTGACCATATTTACATAATTGGACACATCTTTTAGATAGCTTAGTTAAAATCTGATTCCCTTTGTTGTTCCTTACATGTATCTTTTCAAAATTAGCTCAATGTGCAAATATGAATTCTATTCTTTTGTAAAAGTTGGTTTGACACATTGTATTTCAAACAAGATCTAAACTACTCATGCTAAAACTACCAATAATCTAGACTAGATCACACTCTAAAACAAGAGAGCCCCTACTTGAGTTTGAATTCCATAAGAGAGCTAGAAGAGACAAAGATAGATACATGCATTCAAAGTCTTTGCCAATTTTACCACACCAAGGTACTCCTGCATTCAACATTCATCGAGGTATGGCTTGTTTGGGAATTTCTCCTATCAATGTATAAGGTAAAATTCATGACCTCCCTCACAATCCTAAAAAGTATTTACCAATTTTTATTCCTAGTGGTATTGTAACATTAAGATTGTTAAATGTAATTCATGAAGATATAGCATGTAGGTTGTTACCTTTTAAATTTAAAGATGATACATATGAGTGGTTCTTAAACCTATCAGATGATTACATCACCACCTAGGATGAGTTCAATAACATCTTCATTGACTAATTTGGTAAGATAATCAACACTTGTATCTTGTACCAATAATTTACCACCTTGATAAGGGATGATAATGAACCTATAAGAGCTTTCAATAATAAGTTCCAAAATACGTAAAACAAGACCATTGAACCTTATAAGCCTAATCATGCCTTGACCTTGGAAATATATAAAGATGATCTTGATCCCATGACCTTAGTGTTCATAAAGAGAGCTGTAGGTCTAATGAATACACTAACTTGAGCTTATGTTGAGGTTATGATCATAAATGACTAGATGCAACCCCAAAGATAGATGGCCTATTCTATTCCCAATGTTAATTCACATATGCCTACCTTGAATGTCTTTCCCAGTAATATCTATAATGTGCCTATTTTTAACTAGCTCCTAAATTTGAACTAGTTGCCTCTAAGACATGCTGCTCCTAATTAGAATTTGAGGTTCTTGAATCACCCTACTAATAATGGATTTAATGTAACTAATTAAATGACCTTGGTACCAACCACTGGTACTAATAACAACTGGGTTCATAATTTAAAATCCCCAAAAAGTGAGAATGATTCCATTCTAAAAATGGTCCAAAAGCTAAGCACTAACTTCCTTTAGTTGTAAAAGCAAGTTGGTAATACTAGAGAAACTTTTGGTAGAAACTTCTCTTTCAAAAGGTTCAATAGACCCAATAATAGGTTCAATAATGATAGTTTCCACAATAATAGTAATAGTGAACCATCTTTTGTAAAGAATACAATGGATATTAATCTCACTAACATTACTGTTGATGCTTAAAATTTGCGCTTGATTTTAATCAACAACAATGGGAAGTTTAAAGCTGTGGGACATTGCAGCTTGAAACAACCTCTAGATTTTAGAGAAGCTAGTCTCTTCTTTTGTATCAAGTGTGGGGGAAAAGGATAGGAAATTAAATAGAAATGCAAATGTAAGAATTGAAACCTAACTATGGTGATGCACCTAAGTGTAATTATGATCCTAATCCTGAGCACAGTGAGACTATATGTAGGATTCATTCACATTTAATAGAAAACAAGTGCATGATCAACGTAAAAGATTGAAACAACAAAAATAGAGGCTCACAACAGAGACTTATTTTGTTGAGATACAGAAAATGTCAACAAAGGCATAGGGTTTAATCTTCTTATAAGAATATTCCAATCATATAAGAGGTGCATAAACACGTACATTTATGTAGAACTTTTGACTCAAGAAAATGAGATGAAAGCAAATGACATTCCTAATCACAACTCTAGAAAATCTATAGTATAGACTACTTTTGCAAATGACATAGATAATATCAACAAAGGCATAGAGTTAAATCTTCTTAATTGATTTAGCCACATAAAAGGCACAAGAACATGCATAATTACATCAAATTTACAACTCAAGAAAATGAGATAAAAGCAAATGATACTACTTGGTCACAAACTCTAGAAAATCTAAACTATATCCCCTCCTCCTTTGATAATGGCCCCTTATTTTATAGCCTCAGATGTCTCATTCCATCATCCCCTTTCCCACACAATTCTACTCTACCCTTAACTCATAGGGGACAAATAGACGACACCTTTAATGCCTTGGATGTATCCTAGTCTTATCAAGAAGGGCCATGCTGGAGCGTGGCAGTTGCCCTGACTGCGGCATGTCAATTCATGTCTAGTACCTCCTCTTGAGCCTGAATTTCCTCATTCCATCACCTGCTTAGCCGTGTAACTATCTATTCTCCTCCACTTATAGGGGACAAATAGATGGCCCTTTTAATGTTTTCAGGCCCCAAAAAATCTACCCAGTGAAATGCTACATCCACCAGAAATAACTCCCACTGAGTTTCCCTCCATCTCGCTTTGTAACAACAGATACACTAAACACTCTATTTTGTTGAAATATAAGAGGACACTTAGTTAATTTCCTAAAATTCTCCTTATTACTTAGAAGGAACTAGAGAATGACACTTGGTGCTTTTCACCTGATTTATTGAAGACACGCGGCTCTTTCCATTTTCCATTTACCCTGTTCAGAATTATTCAGGCACATATCAGGTTCCCATGGATGGTGACACTTGGCAACTTCCACAGACCTTTGAAATAACACCTGGGACCTAACATAATATTTATTTGGAAATGAAGCTTGAATATGATCTCTTGAAAGTTAACACATGGTAGCTTCCACTATTCTTGAGAATATACATGGCGTCTTCTACTTCTCCTACTAGGGGTATGTGGCATCTTCCACTTCTTTTAGGAATGGAGTAGAAAGGGGTTTGAAAAGTGACACTTTGTGGCCTCTAATACTCTTTGACACTTAAACAAATTTAAATGATGCCTTTCTGCCTTTTGAAAAGGTACTTGACCCCTTTGGTCTTTGGGACACTCCCTTGAACTGCCTAATGAACCAAAATGGTTCAATGGTTCAACACTGCACACCATTTACACTTTAACCAAGGTATTGAACCAAAACATTGAACCTAGGTGTTAAACTAAATATCTCTCAGATATTGACACATGGTGACTTCTGCTTTTTTTGAAAAAGGTAGTTCAGGGCCTTCCGTGACTGCCACCTAGCACTTTCCACTACTCCCTGCTACTTAGCTTGTTGAAGACCTTTGCTGAAAAATAAAATGAAATGTGCGTGCCAAAATGAGATGTGGATGCCAACACATGGTGCATTCTACTTAAATACTATTGGATACGTGGCACATTCTACGACCCTCTTGAATGTTATGAAAAGTGTCCCAAATGACGCTAGTTGGCTGGCTCTGTGTTTTGGAAAGTGACACTTGGCAGCTTCCACTTGAATTCAACACTTAGGCAAAAATGAAGTGAAGGAATCAAAAGGGGGGAAAAGAGAACCCATGCTTGAACATCACTATGTGGAAACTTCCACTACACTTCGATACTTAAATGAAAAAAGGATTGAAAGAAATAAACCCACACTATGCTCCAAAACTCTGCCTTCACAACCAAGGTATGCGGGAAACAAAATTGCAGTGCTCGACTAAAAATTTAAATGAAACATAGAGTAAAAATATACTCTATAGTTACTGGTGACCCACAATACTTTTGAGCCTACTCAAAAAGAAGACTCCACCTTTTGCTAGATCAAAATTGTGAAATTTATAGCTTCAAAAGAGCCGTCGACATGTGTTTAAAACACTTATTTAAAAGGAAAGCGGGAAAACAAAAACAAAAAACAAAATAATGTGAGAATGGGAAACTCCCTAACTCATTAATTAAGCATCTTTATTTCCCTCTGGGATCAAAAACAAAATTTCTAACATTTCCTTCATGACAAGCTAACTTTAGTTGCCATACCAGTGATTGAAACAGGTATATCTTTGGTGAAATGTATTTTGTATAGGCCACATAGATTTGCCTACATTTGAGTGAGTTTGAGTCAAACATGATTTTGACATCCATAAGATCTTATTATTCATGAAAGCTCATCAAGTACTAGTTCTTCATGCTATCGTGTCTCATCAAGAAATTGATGGCTTTTGCTTCTCCACTCTGTGTCTTTTGATATCCATCATCTTTTGGCTTATCTCCTTCTGCCTCATTTTTGGGTTCCATTGCATCATCATGTTCCTTGATGACTTCAACCTCTTGAAAGGATAAATTTGAAAGCTAGCATCCCCTTTGCATACTTAACTGAGTCTCGATGTTGTCTCCTCCACATTTGGCTAGTTCATGGCCTCCTTGAAGGATAGTGTAACCTGTCCCCATGACTTGATCAAGGAAGTGTCCATGCTCCTCCATATCTTTTTTCAAAGTGAGGAAAAAGTTAGAAATGATCTCTTCCTCATCAGAGGTTAAGGCAAAAGCTTGTGACTTGTCCTCTTGTTCATTAAAGGGGGTACCTATGGTGATTTCCTCCTCATCTATCATGAAATCTTCTTGACTAGCCATGAACCGAGTATACTCTTCTTCAAAGTTTTTAGCTGGTTCATGATCTTCTTTCTTCCAACTTGGAATCTTGTCATCATGCTAAAGGACCTGATGATTGGTATAAGAGGTATCTTTTGGCATAGGCTCCCCTTTAAGGTCTGAAATCTCTATCTCTCTTTCTCTAAGCAATCTCATCTTTGCCTCTAATTCCTCAACTTGCTTAGCTAGATTTTCTTGAAAAGGTCTTTCTTGGAGCTCATAGGAATCATCATAGAAGTGGGGAGTGTATGAAGGCTGAGATGAAAAGATAGAAGCTTCTTGAGGAAGGGCGAGAGGGACTTGAGGGAAAAGTGAGGGTTTGAAGTCCACTTTCTTTGCTGCCAACATAGACCCAACATTATTGGGGAAATAACCTTGACATGTTCAATTTGGCTCATGAGCAGGGGTTGCATATATTTGATATGAAACTTGTGGCAGTGAATGTGCAAGTTGATAGAATTAGTAAGGTTATCTCTCATGAATGCTCAGATTCTCTTCTAAAATTGCAATCAAGCCACACACATCCAACATCTCATATGTAAGCCTTTTCCAATTTGCTCTTTCAATGGGATCCCATTCACTTTTAATCAGATCTACTGCATTTCTTATTTGATGGATGACATGATTATAAATTTCTTGGCCACATCCCCTTCTATTGTCAAGCTTTAATACATGTTTTTTATATCCCAGTAATGCTTTTTTGAAGGTTGAAATGAGATTAGGTTGAGCATGGGATGTGACATATTGGGGAGACTAGGCATAAGAATGGTATAGCTCATGACAGGGCTGAGGCTGGTCATATCGAACCTGTGAAGGGTGAAACTCATGACCATATGCATCCTTGTTACTTGATGTGATTCTAGGAGAAACTTAATCTTGATTAAAAATATATGAAGGAGAATAAGACTCATAGCTATGAGTAATAGAATTATGCATACCAAATGGTGATTTCTTGATGATACCAGGACTACTTAATTTGCTGATTTGACTCAGAGTCACCATTGGTGTTGATAAAATAAAAACCTCCAAAGGCTAATTGGCTGAAGAACACACCAAAAATTCTTCAACTTCTTAAAATATTAGTCCCATCGAGTGTGCCAAAAATTGTTGATGCTTAAAATTTGTGCTTGATTCTAATCAACAACAATGGGAAGTTTCAAGCTGTGGGACATTACAGCTTGAAGCAACCTCCATATTTTAGAGAAACTGGTATCTTCTTTTGTATCAAGTGTGGGGGAAAAGGATAGGAAATTAAATAGAAATGCAAATGTAAGAATTGAAACCTAACTATGGTGATGCACCTAAGTGTAATTCTGATCCTAATCCTGAGCACAGTGAGACTATATGAAGGATTCATTCACATTTAAGAGCAAACAAGTGCATGATCAATGTAAAAGATTGAAACAACAAAAATAGAGGCTCACAATAGAGACTTATTTTGTTTAGATACATAAAATGTCAACAAAGGCATAGGGTTCAATCTTCTTATAATAATCTTCCAATCACATAAGAGGTGCATAAACACGTACAATTATGTATAACTTCTGACTCAAGAAAATGAGACAAAAGCAAATGAGATTCCTAATCACAACTCTAGAAAATCTATAGTATAGACTACTTTTGCAAATGACACAGATAATATCAACAAAGGCATAGAGTTCAATCTTCTTAATTCATTCAGCCACATAAAAGGCACAGGAACATGCATAGTTACATCAACTTTATAACTCAAGAAAATGAGACAAAAGCAAATGATACTATTTGGTCACAAACTCTAGAAAATCTAAACATATCCCCTCCTCCTTTGATAATGGCCCCTTATTTTATAGCCTCAGATGTCTCATTCCATCATCCCCTTTCCTACACAATTTTACTCTGCCCTTAACTCATAGGGGACAAATAGACGGTGCCTTCAATGCCTTGGATGTATCATGGTCTTATCAGGAAGGGCCATGCTAGAGCGTGGCAACTACCCTGACTGCAGCGTGTTGATTCATGTCTAGTACCTCCTCTCAAGCCTAAATTTCCTCATTCCATCACCTACTTAGCCATGCAACTGTCTATTCTCCTCCACTTATAGGGGACAAATAGATGGCCCTTTTAATGTTTGTAGGCCCCAAAAAATCTACTCGATGAATTGCTCCATCCACCAGAAATAACCCCCACTGAGTTTCCCTCCATCTCGCTTTGCGGCAATAGATACACCAAACACTCTATTTTATTGAAATGGAAGAGGACACTTAGTCAATTTCCTAAAATTCTCCTTATTACTTAGAAGGCACTAGAGAATGACACTTGGCACTTTTTGCCTAATTTATCAAGAACACGTAGCTCTTTCCACTTTCTCTTTACCCTGTTCATAATTATTTAGGCACATATCAGGTTCCCACAGATGGTGACACTTGGTAGCTTCTACAGACCTTTGAAATAACACCTGGGACCTACCATAATATTTATTCAACAATGAAGCTTGAAGATGATCTCTCAAAAGTTGACACATGGCAGCTTATACTGTTCTCAAGAATATACATGGCATCTTCTACTTCTCCTGCTAGGGGTATGTGGCATCTTTCGCTTCTTTCAGGAATGGAGTAGAAAGGGGTTTAGAAAGTGACACTTGGTGGCCTCCACTACTCTTCAACACTTAAACAAATTGAAATGATGCCTTTCTACCTTTCTAAAAGGTACTTAACCCCTTTGGTCTTTGGGACACTCCCTTGAACTGCCTGATGAACCAAAATGGTTTAATGGTTCAATGGTTCAACACTGCGCACCATTTACACTTTAACCAAGGTATTAAACCAAAACATCAAACCAAAACATTGAACTAAAGCATTAAACCTAGGCATTGAATGGACTGTCTCTCAAATGCCAACATGTGGTGACTTTTGCTTCTTTCAAAAAAGATAGTTTAGGGCCTTTTACGACTGCCACCTAGTGCTTTCTACTGCTCCCTGCTACTTAGCTTGTTGAAGACCTTTGCTAAAAAATAGAATGAAACGTGGGTGCCAAAATGAGATGTGGATGATGACACATGGTACATTTTGCTTAGCGATTATTAGATACATGGCATGTTCTGTGGCCCTCCTGAAAGTTATGAAAAGTGTCCCAGATGATGCCAGTTGGCTGGCTCCATGTTTTGGAAAGTGACACTTGGCGGCTTTCGCTTGAATTCAACACTTAGGCAAAAATGAAGCGAAGGAATCAAAAGGGGGGAAAATAGAACCCGTGCTCAGACATCACTACATGGAAACTTCCACTGCAATTTGATACTTAGACAAAAAAAGGATTGAAAGAAACAAACCCACACTCTGCTCCAAAACTCTGTCGCCACGACCAAGGTATGTGAGAAACAAAATTGCAGTGCTCAACTAAAAATTTAAATGCAACATAGAGTAAATATCTACTCTATAATTACTTTGCCTGATTATTTTAGAGTCCATTATACTATTAAGCATGGTGAGATTGAATGCATTGAATTTTTAAAATCTTTTGAGGCATTTCAAGAGGAGTTGGACACTTTTGAGTTAGTACCTAACAAGGCTGATCGTCTAGGTACTTAAAGATACAAGCTTGCTAACCAAACCTTCATAGTGGAGACATTTGATTTCCACTTCTAAGAAGATAATGAGCTTGATTGATCCAAAACTTGAAATTCTTGGTTGAGGAATATTTTAAGAATACACAAATAATAATTCTATCTCTAAGAAGAGATGTTTTATTGCTAAAAATTGTAGATACAACATATGCCTATCTTTGGGAAAAGATGTCTATTTTCCTTTTTGGGCTACATATCTATTTATACCTATTTTTGAAGGTAGGAGGAGGATGTGGAAGGTCACCAATGTTGAGGGAGATGAAATGGTTTGACTTCCATGAAATACAACAATACAAAATTTGAAAAATTACTATTTTTAAAGACTTACTTTTTTTATACTACACTAGTAAATTAAAATTTGGGGCACTTCTATTTGGTTTTTATGGGTCAAAACCCACTCAATGGATATCAGTGCCATCTCAAAGTGTTCTCCTCATTTTTATTTTTCCAATGGTTCAAACAGGGAGTCAAATGGAGTTATGGTTCAAAATTTATGGCTCCCAAAAATTCTACCACCAATTAGGGTAGGACCGCCACTCAAATTATCACCTAAAGTGTTGCCTAGATCATTGATGATGTTCTTGAATAATTTCATGCCTTCCAATAGTTCTTGAAGAAGACATACCATCTAAAGAATAGATAATAGAGGTAGCCTTTGAGTACTTCTACTCCTCCAAACAACTTTGGTACTCGTTCATATACCATTACAGATAAAAATCTAGAGCCTTCAAAGGTAAGTACTTCTAAACCTAGAACTGATGCTTCCAATTCTTCTAATAGGACTAGTTATAATTTTTTATAGGACATGAATAAAATCAAAGCTAATGTTACCTTGCATGAATTGACACAAATCATAGAGTAAAGAGACCTATTGCTAGATTCTTTATCCAATAAATCTAGCAAGATATCCCAGACTGATAATGTAAATATAGCTATGTACAAAGCTAAAATACATTCCCCACCCTTCTTACTTATAGTTAAAATGTTTAGCAAAAATTTTCATAACTATTTATTAGATTTTGGGTCCTCTACAAATATCATGCCTATAGGCATTTGTAAGCAACTTGGTTTGACCCCCATTAAGTCTAATAGGGTTGTCACCCAATTAGATAAGTCTAGGGTTAAGGTGGTTTGAGAATTGTTAAATGTCCATATTCAATTGGCTTATGATCCAAGGGTCTAACAATTTATAGATATCTCTGATGCATATAGACTGCTTTTAATTAGAGAGTTGACAAAGGCTCTAAATGGATATATGTGTGTGTGTGTGTGTGTGTGTGTGTGTGTGTGTGTGTGTGTGTGTGTGTGTGTGTGTGTGTGTGTGTGTGTGTGTGTGTGTGTGTGTGTGTGTGTGTGTGTGTGTGTGTGTATGTATATGTATATATATGTATGTATATATATATATGTATATATATATATATATATATATATATATATATATGTACACACACACACACACACACACACACACACACACACACACACACACACACACACACACACACAGAGTTCAAACCTATGGCTGCCTTGGAAGGGAGTTACCAATCAAATCAGAGTTGAAAGAGAGTCAAGAATGTAACACATGATCATTGAGTATAATGCTGCCAATGAAAGGGTCAACATAATTGATTCAAATTTAAGGATTTTCACCCTAGAAAATACCAAGGTTTATGATCCTAAAGCTTCTAATGTTGTACTTGGGATATGGAATTTGTATTTTGATTGGGCTAGGTATAAGGTTGGATCTGAAGTAAGCATTATTCTAACTGAACCTACTGATAAGGAGTATCATGATTCTTATAGACTCCAGTTTCCTTGTACCAATAACATTATAGAATATGAAGTCTTAATCTTAGGTCTATAATTTTCCATAAAAAATAAGGTCATTGAACTATAAGTTTATGGTGACTCAAAACTAGTAGTAAATTAAGTGAGAAGCAAGTATCAGTGCAAGCTATCATACCTCAAGAGGTATAAGTTTAGAGTCTAAGATCTAGTGGAGTTTTTTGATACCTTCAATATTGTTTCTATCCTAAGGAAAGAAAGTAAAGCTACTAATGAGTTGGTGTCTAATATAACCAATCTCATGCCTGACCAAGATTCTTCATAATTTAATATAGAGCTTGTACCATGCCCTTCTATCCCAGATAGTGTGAAGCGTCTGCAAGTCTTTAGTGATGACCAATAAATCCTAAACTTCATGACTAGCTTAGGAGCATTAAATCTCAAATCATAAATGAGGCTGATGAAAATATGTTTAGAGAATGAAAGTTTGATGGTAAAGTCAATCAGTTGAATGAAAATAAAATCCCTAAAGGGATGATTTCCTTGAAAATATTGTTTGATCAAGATAATCTACCTGAAACTTCTAAGGTTCCCAAAGTAAGTAGGAAGGACTACAATGCTGTTGATCTTGGCCCTCAAGATCAACCTTAGTTGGTTAACATTGGAAAGGCCTGCACTAATATTGAGAATAAGAGAGCCAAAGAACTATTGAAAAAATATAAAGATGTCATAACTTGGTCTTATGATGACTTGAAGATTTTTTATCCAAGAGTCATCACCCATACTACACCTTCAAATAAAGTTGTAAACCCTTCAAGTAGAAACAAAGACCCATGAATCCTATTTTAGAACCCATTATCTTCAAAGAAGTCAAGAGGTTATTAGATACTAGAATTGTATTTACCATTAGGCACTCTACCTGGGTGGCCAATTTGCTACCAGTAAAAAAGAAAAATGGTGAAATTAGACTATGTATTGATTTTAGAAATCTGAACAAAACATCTAAAAAGGATAATTATCCTCTTCTCTCTCTTGAATAGGTAATAAAAATTGTTTTAGGTTTAGCCATGATGTATTTTTTTGATGGTTTTTAAGGGTACAATCAAGTGCTAGTTGACAAGGAGGATAGAATGAAGACAACATTTACAACCAAGTGGGGCACCTTTTCATACAAGAAAATGGATTTTTGATTGATGAACATGGGAGCCACCTTTCAAAGGGCCATGGAGCATGCATTTTAAGGCTTGATTGGTAAATGCATCATAATTTACATGGATTATCTATAAATTTTTTATAAGAATAGGGAAAACCATTTCATGCATCTAAAATAAGTATTTGAAAGGTGTAGAAGGTATGGGATCTCCTTTAACCCTAAGAAAAGCATTTTTTGTGTCATTGCCAACAAATTATTAGGCCATGTCATCACTAAATATGGAATTTCCATAGACTCTAAAAAATTAGAAGCTATATCTAAGATAAAGCCTCCCAATAGTAAAAAAGAATTAAAATCATTTTTTGGCAAAATAAAATTTGTGAGAAAGTTCATTTTTGGCTTTGTAGAGGTTGTCAAACCATTGAATGACATGTTGAAGAAGGATGCCAAAGTCTCATGGAATGATGAATCCAAGAAGGATTTTGAGGACATCAAAAGTGTAATCAACCAAGCTTTAGTATTTATAAGTCCTGACTTTTCAAAGGATTTTTACCTCTACTCTTTCTCCTTTGACCACAATATTATTGTTTTGTTATCTCAAAAAATAGAAATATCTAACCATCCAATTGCTTTTATTTATACTAATTTTAGGAATGATGAGTTAAATTATCCTCTGATTGATAAACAAGCCTTTGCATTGGTTAAAGTTATCAAGAAATTTAGGCACTACATCTTTAGGAATAAAGTGCATACTATTCTACTAGACCTAGCTATTAAGCTAATGCTAAGCCAATGTGAACTTGGAGAGTGAAGGGGTAAGTGGATGTCAGTCCTCCAAGAGTATGACATAAAGATGAAAACTAGAAAATCAGTAAGGTGTCAAGGTTTAATTCTAATTATTGATAATACTATTCCTAAGCTAAGTATTATGCAAGTTGATCAACAAATATTCTAAGCTAATGAATGGTATGACTCTATTATTCACTTTTTAATTAATGGCACTTGTCTTGTAGGACTAACTAGGGAGAAAAGGAGAGATTTAAGGCTCAAGGTAATTCACTACCTCATAAAAATGGGGTCCTGTACTGAAATAAATTTGAAGGAGTATATCTAAGATGTGTTTCCAAGGAGGAAGCCACTGAGGTAATGAGCACTTTCCATGAGAAGCTAGGAAGTGGGAATCAATTTGGGAGAAACACAGATTAGAATATCCTTAGGGATGGATATTATTGGCCCACCATCTTCAAAGATGCTCATAAGCATGTAAGATAATGTCATTCATGCTAGATCTTTAGCATAAAAGAGTCAAAGGTAGTAATGCCTTTACAACCAGTCATGATTGACAAACCCTTTGACCAATGGGGATTGAAATTTGTAGGGATAATCAACCCCAACTCATTAAAAGGTCATAAATATGTTTTGATAGCTACTAAATATTACATAAGGTGGACTGAGGTAGTAGCCACCAAGCAAAGTAGATAGAAGAAGTGATCAAATTTTAGAAGAAAACATATGCACCAGGTTTGGGACTCCAATCTCTTTGGTATGTGATAATGGGTTAGTATTCACATCCATAGAGATGACATAATGGGCATAAGATAACAAAATTATTCTCAAGTTTTTAGCTAGACATTATGCTCAAGGTAATGAAGTATCTGAGTCAACAAATAAAAACTTGATGAAAGCCATTAAGAAATCTACTACAGACAAACCAAGAACATGGTATAAGCTTCTCAAGTATGCCCTTTGGGTAGATATAATGAGAATAAAGTAGTCTCTTAAAGCATCTCCATTCTTACTAGTGTATGTCTAAGAGCTTATATTCCCCATCACACTCAAACTGCCAACCTACAAGTTTATGCAAGAGTATATGGAGGAAGACCAATAATTTACAAAATCAAGGCTATTGGACATTATTTAGATGGAGGATGCATGAGAAAAGGATTTTAATAAATTTAGTATACACCAAACTATAGTAAAGAGGTGGTTTGATAAGAGATCAAAGATTAAGGTGTTTAAATAAGGAAACTTGGTTCTTCTTTGGGATAAAGCATCTAAGCCCAATGACAAACATGGTAAGTTCACACCTTTGTGGATTGCCCCTTATCAGATTTTAGATACACTTGGAGATAACACCTTCAGGCTCAAGGATATACAAGGAGAAAAGTTCACACTACTCACTAATGGACAATATCTCAAACATTACTTCTTTGCTCCTCCTCCTCCTAGGATCTTCATAGAGTAAACCTGTAAGATAACTAGAGTTAGTGTAGGTAAGCTAGTTAGTTTCCTTCATCTCTTTCTTCATGTCCCTTGTTTGTACATAAGCATGTATATATATTTTTGCTTCTCTTTTGCTTCTTGTTTTTCTATTTTTTGTTATGTGTTTGTTTATTATTGCTTTATTCTTTACTTCCAATAAGTCCTTTTGGACAACCCTCAACTCAAAGTTCCTTATTTTGCTTGAAACTCCAAATTCAAAAATGCTAATATGAACCCCATACATACGTTGACCATGGATTTGAGATAGGAGCTTGATATTAAGATTTGAAGAAACTAGTAAAGACCTATGGATAGGTTAACCATTTTATAAATACCTTAAACATTATCTTGACCTAAACCTAGTTTTAATAAGAATTACACATGTCAAATGAAAGCTCAATCCATTAAGATATATTCATGCTTACACTTAACAAACATCCTTTCTTGGGACAAAGGTTACAACCATAGATGATTATCTTAGGATCAAAGACTTGACCAAATCCTTAAACCTGGTTACCCTGGTTCCCAACCTTTGTCGAAATCCTAAAAGACCCAAAATTACAAAAATAAGAACTTATTCAAAAATCAAAAGCTTTTCAAGCAAAGGTGATTCTAGTAATCTCCATCAAGTTTATGGATACCTGGATGGCAGTGGAGAAAGGCCATGAGTGGAGCCAAAGGCATCTCTATTAAGGATATGGATGCTTGGTTAGTAGGAGAGTAGTGCCCAAGCCTTCCCTAAACTAGAAGCATGGTTGTTAATGAATATCTAAACATGATCCAAGCCAATGTTAATGATTAAAGGTATGAAATTTAGAAGTTGTCCCCTAAATCCCATGGAAAATAATAAGTAAAATAAATAACACACACAACATAGCTATGTCTTGATGTTTGATCCTAATTTTTCACATGTAAGGCTTGTTCCGACCATGAACTAATCTTGATAATAGCATTGGTCAAATGGACTAAATGACCTAGTTGTTTGTCTAATCTAGAGTCTTTAAGTTCTAACAGATTGATATGTTTCCCCTATAAATCACCATTTTTTGAGGTTAACATACCCTCATTTTTGAAAAATAGGGACCCTTGTGATTATTTTGAACATTAGCACTAAAAGCTTGGTATTTTGATATTTATTATGACTTAAATATCATCCATGCCTAATGAAATTGGCCTATTTGTTCATGGTTATAATTTTAACCCTGTTTAATGTTGATAACAATTGAATGCCATGTCTTAAGATTATAGGTTTCATGGATCTCCCTTCAATGGATCATGTTGGGATTTTCATAGATTAACTCTATTCAAAATTTTTCTAGCCTTTAGTCTATGAGATATCATAGTTGGATTTGTGCCCTAAAACCCTCTTTCAACAAACCCTAGCTTAGAGATTTTATTTAAATTCATATTTGGTAGGAACAGATTTGGTGAGAATGTTTTGAATTACCCTAGACTTAGGCCTATTTTTATTCTAAGTCTTGGTTGTGTTTTTTAACACAACCAAAACCTTAGCCTAAAAATCATGATTATTCCCCTTTATTTTCCCCCTTCCGTTCCTTATGTTTTTAATGTAGTCTAATGTTTATGTTCATAGGGTCTTTTATTTTATCATGGTCCCCTTTATTATATAGTTAGCATAAATATTTAATCCTAAGGCCACATTTGTATTTTTAAACATGAACAAGACCTTAGTTTTAAAGCCTTAACCTAAGTTCTTATATTTACCTGCATCTTAATTTAAGCACCCTGCTTCTTTGTATATCTAATGGCTCTTAATTCATCATTAGGAAATGATCTAATGGATCGTAGGAGGCCTAATTAATCTAAGCATTTGATCCATCAAACCAATCATGTAAGATCACTAGGATCATGATCGATGGTCCACACTTCAGTGGGACCAATGATTGAATGATGTTAAATCATCGATAAAGTTTAAGTGCCCCTTTTGTTAAGCATGAACTTAGCCTAAGTTTTACCCTAAGGTCTCATTGTATTTATTAATACAATAAAACCTTAGAGTAAAACTTATGTAATGATTGAAATATATACAAAAGGGAACCAATCATGTGTGAGCATCCAGATCATGATCTATGGTCCATGGCTTCTCACATAGAATTAATCTAACAGAATGTGGTGCTAAAATGTCAAAAGATTAGGAAGCCCCACAAAGCCATCACATGACATTCCCATATTTTAAGGTTGGTAATAAATGGTCCCAAACATTAAATTGAACCAATGGCATGCAACTACTCAGATCTTGATCAATGGTCTACACTTCATCATGGATATTGATCTAATGGAGCGTATCAAATCCAAGATCTAAGGACCAAAAGGGTTTCATGAGCTTAAATTTGATGTTATCACAACCATCATGATGTCTATGAGGCCATCATTGACATCCTTGGGACCATAAAATTTAAGCTAATCAATTATTTTAATTAGACATAAGAACATGTTTCAAAATGTTACTAAAAGATTATGGCTTGCATCATAGATCAATGGGACACCTCGAAAGATGTTCAAACACTTAGGATATTTGAAATTAAAATAATAAAATGATCTTGTGGTATAAATATATGAAGACATGGATTTAGTCTTAGTCTATTTCCTAAGGTTTCAATTGAATTTATTTGAATGCAATAAACCTTAGGCTAGAGACTTATATTATATGTAATTTTAAAAAGGTCCTTGTGACATAAAACTTAGTATAAATGCTTTTAGCCTAAGGTTTTCTCATGTTTATTAATACGATAAAAACCTAGGTTAAAACTTATCATTTGGTTCTTGTATCATTTGGCCCCTTTGGCCATGTTCAGAGATCTTAACATAAATATTTTATCCTAAAGTTTATAATGTGTTTATTAAACCTGAAATAAACCTTAGCCAAAAGTATTTAAGCCTAAGTCCCTTCTTATGTCATGATGCTGATTAGAGTTATCACCCTTTTATAGGATCAAAAGCCCATGCTTCATCATAGAGATTGATCATATGAAGTGAAAGACTTGACAAATCTAAGGCATTTGATCCATTAGACCAATCAAATGTATCCATTTAGATTACTATCAATGGTCCATGCTTGATCATGAGAGGTTGATCAAATAGAGTGTAACTACTATAGACTTTTAAATAAGCCCCAAAGGGCTACTAAGATCAACACATGGTGATCACATGTTCACTACATAGAATGTAGGGACTAAGAGGCTTGCAAAGGTGCCAAGTGTCACAACCATAGTGCCCAACATAATTCAACCATTGATTCTTGAACCATGTGATCATGATCAATGATCCACATTGATTCATGAACAAGGATCCAATGGTGCAAAAGAAAAGTTGGATTTTAAAAATATAATGACTAGTTCCTCAAGCCATTTATGAAAAATCTCATGAAAGTTGTCAGATGGATGCCACATGGGTGTCACATAATCATAAAATGATAAAATTAGAGATTTTATATGCTCGAAAAGGTAAAAGTATAAAGGTTTGGGTATCATTCAAAGCCAAGACATGAATGATCCTAAGTATAAATTTCCATTACCATTAAAACTTTAGACCATCCCTAAGCATCCGTAAAAACCCTAGTTTAAACTTGGATTGATCATAATCGAATTGAGAAGAGCTCAATTATGATCTAAGCAGAATCAGTTAATTCAGAGATTATTTTTAATTAATTTGGTAAGTAGTTACAACTTCCAAAACCATGGAAGCTCAAAGACAACAACAAAGGGATGAGACTGAGCAATACTTGACCTCAAAGAATGAGGGGAGTGTTTTCAAAGATATGGACCTAGATACTACAACTTTTAATAATGGGAATAGGAATTGGTCTAAACTCTTTTGGACCATCGAGGATATACAAGATGTGACTAGGGAGGAACAAAATAATGCAACCATATTGAGGAGATACAAAGACTTGGTCTCCATCTAGATGTCTAGCCTCTATTATAATACTACCAAGCCTAAGGTAATACATTATATTAATGTCCTTACTCCTCTTTTCATTGAATATAAAATTAAGGAAGATTAGATAGTACATAATCAAACATTAAATAAAATATCATACATTTCCCCTCTAACTTTTGAGAGATATTATAAACTATGTAAACCCTAAATAGACCTACCCACCATTAAAAAGTAGACTAGGGAGCATAATCTAAACACAATCCTTTCCCCATGATTATTTATTGGGAATCAGGTAATCTAAAACCCCATAGGAAAAATCCCAATTTTCCAATTTAGGGAGGGAATTAGGATAATAATTACCTTGATAAATAGGTTAAGTGGAGTCCCCTCTACCACTCATTAACAAAATATGGGTATCATATGCCTACTTCATGTTAGAGAAAGGACTCAATCCCCCACTGGGTGAGATGATCAACATCCATTTAAAGTCCCTATTTACAATCATCAAGAAGAAAATAAGCAAATAATTTTATATGATGTCCAATTTACTTGATGCCCTTTTATCCTCCACCTAGATCCCAAACATTAAGAATTAGACACCTGATGGAAGACCCACTGTCTCCCATCATTACTCCAAGTTCCACATATTAGAATACAAACACAACATGAAGTTAATCTATGATTGTATTTATCTATCCCTCATAGAATCCATCACAGGAATCCTCATGAGCAAGGTTAGTCCATTAATTAAAAAATATGTGGAATTGATAGGGGACATATGGTTCTACCCTGATTGCACAGGTGATAAGGATTGAAGGGACTTTGGTATAGCCCTTTAGGTTACCCATCTATGTACCAAAAAATATAGAAAAACAAGAAGTTACTTACCAAATTCTTCATATTATAAATGGATTCTATAAGGGAAAAAGGAAAGGCCTTCCCCATCCCTTTCTATTGATAATCAACATAGCTATGTTAAAAAATTGGGAGCATGTAAATGTTATTACCTCACATAGGGACTCTTTCACCCTTTAGAAAGATGATTTGAGGTAATGGGACCCTAATGGGGTGATCAAAACATATAAAGTCCAAAACCATAAAGAAGACATATGAGCACTAGCCTAGTATCCATGACCCATTCTACATCAGGGCCTTTGGTTTCCCATAAGTATTAGCCAAATTAAAAAGGCGTAACATCAAGCTTGAGCCTAGGTTAGCTAGGGGAGATAAAAAACTACTTGTGAGATTTGGAAAATGGGGCCCCTATATTATCACTTATTTCTTTGGCCATCCTCCAGCCCCCCTCTAAAGTAACCACTACAACCACCCTATGCAAAAATAACACAAGGACCTATAAGGAGAAGTTGGAAGAAAGACCCAGGGAAGGATCATCTTTAGCCCCACCTAAAAGGCCATAGTCTCTAGTGAAATAATTAGATATGATTGCATTATAACCTAATGAAATAGTGTATGATGTACTTAAGGTGCTAGCTAAGGTGCATGGGTTAGGAGATGAAGAAGAATAAATTGAGGAACCCCAATCCCAAGCTGAGGATCAAAACAAGACAAAGGAAATGAGGTTGCTTTGGACCTAGTTCCCATAGCATCCCCATAAAAAAGAAAAGAATAATTAGCATTGGTCCCAGTTGGGAGGAAGAAGCATAAGTTGACCTTCACCCACCCCATGAGTGAGGTCAACCTATTTACTGAGGAATACCTCATTCATAGACCCATTATCCATGAATGGTTTATTTATGGGAAGATGTAGAATATCCTCACTTTGTCCCAATCTTGGGATTTTACCCAAACAATTAAAATTTATGTCCATGATAAAGTCAAGCCATGGATATTGGATTTGATGGAGGAAGAGGAAATAAGAATAGTTACGATAATAGGATCAAGTGGCACACAAATGGACACTCCAGGTGCTCAAGAAGCATAAATATGGAGGTCCTAGAACCTCCTAAGGTAATAGAGTCATCAACCAATGTCTAATTCAATCCAAGAATATTAATATTGGAAAGGGTAACAACTAAGAAGGCCATGGTTGGTGGTAAATAATTTACCTTTCAAAATATTGAGCCATTTGTAGGCTTAAATCTAATTAGAGGACAATAACCTGGCGAACATCCCATTCATAAGGAATACATAGAAAGCTTAGCTGAAGCTCACTCAACCCAGATCAAAATAGGAATCAAGGGCATGAAGCAAAAGATATATGACTTGGAGAAGGAAAAGGAGAATCTAGAGACCCAGGCTATCCTATCTAACCCAAAGGCTATAATAAATATATTTGAGGCATCTTTATTTGACAAGTTTGATTCTTTGAAGTCAATGAAGCTGAGATAGGATGCATTGACCCAACAGAGTGAGATAACCAAATGATTAATGGCCTAATGGCATGATTCTAAGGATAAAAGAAAATATCTTATCAATATAATGATTAATGATATAATTCCTAGATTCAAGACCATTAGCCTAGCCCACTTAAATGAAATATTGGGAATAGTGGTTGATAAGATCTAGAGTTTAAGTGTTTGGTCAAAAGGCTTGGATAGACTCCTGAGACATGATAAAGAGCTAATAACTAGAGTTAATCAACTCCTTGGCACTATTTTGGCCAACCCTATAAAGTCTAGTACCCTAGAGATCATTGATGATGAAGAGTATAATCACAAAGTCACTTTGGTGATGTAGGAAGTAAGAAGCAAAATCTAGGGCCAATCAAGGAGTGACAATAACTGAGTCTTGGGCATGATCTCCACTACTGAAGAAAAGATTGTATAAATTACGAGCATCAAGGAGGCTATGGGAAGGGATGATAAAGACTTTGATGAGTTCGATAATCAAGAGGATGTCTATCTCTTAAAGCTATCTATTGATTTGGAGCTTGTTAAAGATCAACATCAAAGAGGTATGGAGCTTCTCCAAGAGCAAAAGGGGAGCCCTTCAACCATGGGCTCACTAGTTAATTAATATTCCATTTAAAAAAAGCATTGTAATTTTTGAACATGCAATATTCTATTGTAAAGGAATATGTTATTTTGTTAGCATATTTGCCTATAGGTCAGTCCATTTGGGAAGGAGAAGTGTATTCTAGAACTGTAAAGAAGGACATCTATCCTTATCTTTGTACATGTGTAATCTTATGACTGACTGGTATATTGCCTTGATCTTCTATAAAAGGAAGTATTGCCATTTTTTAAGAGAGGGAGTTTTGAGCCAAAAATTTTATATTATTTAAGCAATTAATATAAGGAATACTTAAAATTTTGTCTAGGTTTGTTTGTATCAATTGTTACCTAGTTTCTCTCTTAATTTCTTGTTCTAAGTCTTTAATTTGAATGGTTTTTTATGAATTTTGAATGTGTATCTTTGATACAAAATTGTTAATTTGTGATAAAGCTATATTAGTTGAATTTATTTAGACTTTGTTTCATTTTATTTGCTATGTATTAGGATGTGCAAGTGCTATTTGATTGCAACATTAAACCTTTAAAACAAAGCTAGGTCATACTTGTATTCTCTCATGTTTTCCTCAGATATCTTCCTAGTATATGATGTGATTTGATCTTTTATTACTTTAGATTATATATTGGTTAAATTCATGTTTAGTTTAAATTAAAAATTTGTCATCGTGTTTAAGGCAAGGATAAATAGTCACATACCTTATTTCTACCCTACCCTTCCTTTTATTTTGATAAAATCACTTTAGCTTGGATCTCATTGTAAATATTCACTTAGATTAGTCTCTATTGTATAATTTTGATCATAACTCACTAAGATCAAAATAAATACTACCAAATTCACAAGGACCATGGTGGCTCCCAACCACCAATAAATATAAATTTGTGGAACAATTTAATTTTCTCTACTTCTATTTCACCATAGGTAACTAGATTATGAAAAACCTACTACTCATGCCATGAATTCTCAGAATTCTAAAATGAGAAGTGTTATTTAAACACTAAGAGCACATGTGATACAGATAAAGGCATCAACAAGTTGAGCCATCCAAAAACATTTAATTTTTAAAAGGAAAACAATTAACTTAATTTTTAAAAAGAGGCCTTACTTTTAATCCACCTTAAAGAAAAAAGATCTAAAAAAATATTATTTTAGAAGAAATTAGAGTGAGAAGAAATAAGTAAAGGATATACGGTCGAGATGGAAGCATTGCGATAGTCACTTTGGGTTTTAAAAAATAGTAAAAGAAAGAATATTTGAAATATATTTATTTTAAATAATTTTGATATCAATATAATTGGAATAGGTGACTTAACAATAATATATTTCAATGTTTTTTTATAAATTTATTTAAGATAGGTATAATAGTTTACTAGGGAGGAGCACAATATGATTATGAAATATTATTATATGAGAGTGACATAAATTATTAAAATAATTATTTCAAAAAATCATATATAAAATTGTCTCATTTAATATTTATTCATATAAAATGTACTTTTCACATTTTTTAAATTATCAACTTTTTTAATTGGTACTAGGGACATAACAAGAGATCCAATGTCTAGAAACCTCAAAATTACATGTCATTTGCTACTTTTCACTTTATTCAATACTTAATATTTTAATAGTTTTGATTTTAAATTTATAATAAATAATATTGGCAATATTTATATATACTTTTTCCTTGATGATGGATCATGAGCGGTGATCCAAAACATCAAGAAAAAAGAGGAACACAATTATTCTAAAAAAAATATTTACATAAACTCTAAAAACATAAAATATTTAATAAATAAATAAAATTATTCAAGAAGAATTATGATTTCTTTAAATGGACTCTGAAAACATAAAATCTCTAATACAACTCAAGAGATCATAATAATATCAATTTAATCTAATTCATAAATTATCTTAATACTTAAATTTTAAATATTTAATATAAATTCTAATATAAATTTTAATGAATTATAAAAATTGTACTCTATGTGAATCAATTTAGTGTCTTGGTCCTCTCATATAGGGAAAAGTCCCTTGAAGTCGAGCACCCTAACTTCATGACCATGTATATTTATTGTGGTATCACATTAGACCTGAAAAATTTAACCATTTTAATATGTCATCTTAACTATTTATAATTAAGGTTTAAAGATCTAAGTCATTATACATTTTATGATATAATCAATTTTATCACAATAGGTTATTATATACAATTTTTAAATCTATGATCAAAACTTGACATTTAGAGTATTAATACTTGAGTCTTACATGTCATGATGTGATTGGTTAATTTAAATTATTAATAATTAAATGTTAGACAAGTATTAGATACTACATGCTCAATGTCTAGTATAAAATATTATGTATCCATATCAATATGTTCCATTAATAAATTATACCTTAACAATAGGGTTGTTTAACAATTGGAACATACTCAACATCTAGGGCATATTCCCTACTATTTATACATGTATTAATGGAATTATTAGTGTGTATTTACTCTAATACATATTTATTTAAAATGAAAATGTTCTTGCATACATTTAGACTCTGTACATGCAGTTTGTTTTAACCTTTTAGGCTTTTACTAGTATAAATCCTATGTTTGATTAAAGGGTCGAGTAATCTAAATCAGGGAAATAATGTGCATAAAATAATCACTATTTTGTTACATGTTTGACCATCTTTAACTTTTTAAAAATAGTAATAAATATGTGAAAATAAATATTTATCTAGAAAATATTTGATATAAATGATCTAAGTGCTGGAAATTGGGATAGGAATAGGTCCGAGTGTCATCAATTGGATCACTAAATAAGAACCCCTTTTGGACAATAGAATCACATTTGGATAGATGCACCATGTAGATATAGTGTCCTCATAATGGTGCTAATGTCCTCTATACAAGAGTGTTGTGAACCTCTATTTTCACTTGTGTCTATGTTTTTGGGTTCTTTTCTCACATGCATAAAGTCTAAAACTCTGTATTGTGCTTATACTAGCTGATTTATGATGTAAAACCTAATCCTCCTTCCAAATAAGGCATGATTTAAAATGTTTGTTCATTAATAGTATAATTTATACATCCCTAACACCCCATTATGAATAAATTTGCCTATATACCAATACTCTAAGGAGGGATCAAGCCCGATGTAGTTTTCCCCACCTAAGTATTGATGTAAGTGCAAGTGATGCTAGTATGATAGTGGCCTTGAGTGCCTTGAGTGTGATTGAGATTATAAATCTAAAAAAATTGAGATTAAGGTAGTTGTAGATGGTAGTATGTAGAAGTAGGACATATTAGGGATTAATAACCTTGATTTTGCTCAACTTATTTCATGTTTGAATAGGTATTTTGTATCTAAATTCCATCTAGTGGATAGAGGGATAAAAGGCATGTATGTATAGTTTTTTGTTGCTTGTGTGGATAATAAAATATGCATAGGCCAACCTTAATAGGGTTTTACCTTTGAAAATATATTAATTTGGGAAAGATAGGGTAAAAATCATAGGTTCCATTTTGAGGACACTAGTATCACATGGCTCTAGTGTCCTTAATATGGCTATAATCACCTAAATATGGTATTTGGATGCTAAGAGTGTTTCTTGAGATAACCTATAACTATACCTATCCTAGAGCCTTTATCACACTTTTACAACCATTGTGAAGAATAAATATGTCCCTAGTTAGCTTAGACATAGTTTCATACCTTCATTCCTAGATATTGGCCCTTCATGCCCAGTAGCCTACCATCTGGACACTATCACCACATTAAGAAAACTAGAGCCACATGTCTCTAGGTATCCAACATGGCACTAGTGTCCCTTACCCTAACTCTCATAAATAAATATATTTTCAAATGTGTAACCCTCCTAAGGTTATCCCAAGCACATTTTATTATCCACACAAGCTAAAAAATACTATAAATACAAGACTATTGAAATTCTATCCGCTAGATGGGAAATAAATGCAAAAAGCCTATTCAAATAAAAAACAAGTTTATCAAAATCAAGGTTATTAATCCCTACTATACCCTACGTTTACATACTACCATCTACAACTGACCTAAGTCCAAATTTCAAAGATTTCCAATCTCAAACACACTCAAGGTATTTAAGACCACTATCATTCTAGCATTCACTTATAATTATACCAAACACTAAGTGGGAGAACCATATTTGGGCTTGATCACTCCTTAGAGTATTGGTATGTAGGAAATTCTCTTCATAATGGGGTGTTGAGGATGTCTATCCTATCCTACTAATGAACACACATTTTTAGTTCATGCCATACTTGTAATAAGGATTAGGGTGTGTAACATAAATCAGTTACTACAAACACAATATAAAGTTTTAGATTTCATGCATGCAAGAATAGAACCTTGAAACATAGGTGTAGGTGCTTTTAGAATTTAGGAATAATCCTACATAGAAGACATTAGCACCATTTTTAGGACACTAGAGCCACATGCCACTACTATCCAAGTGTGACACTACTATCGAGGAGAGAATCTGACTCAAGGATCTTGTTGATAATAGTTAGACCTATCCATAACCCAATTTTCAACACTCAAATATTCCATGAAAGATGTTTTCTATATATTTCTCTATTTACACACATTTATTACTATTTTTAGAAAGTCAAAACAAGTCAAATTCTATAACAAATTAGGGGTTATTTATTGCATATTATTTCATTGATTTAGACTACTTAGCCCTTTATTCAAACTTAAGATTTACATAGATAAAACCCTAAAAGGTTAAAACATTTAGTAAACCTAACTTACTTTGAGTATTTATTAAAACCTAAATTTGCCTTTTTCAAAATTTTGTACACTAAATTAGGGTTATAAAATTTTATTTTACTAATTTTTTGGCATAACTTAGCTCATTAAATAAATCTCACATTAGGGTTTTATTTATTTAAATACAATATAAATCTTCATAAAGCAACCCTAATTAAAAAACCCTAACCCTAGATTCTCTTAGGGTTTGTATCCTTTTTTTTTCTATTTTCATTAACTTCTTTCAAATTTTTAGATTTATATATTCTATTTTATTTGCTCTATTCTAATTTGCTTACTATATGTCATCTAAAAAATCTACCTCTCTTCCATTAGGAATAAGTTATAGCTTAGGTGGTAAACTTATATAGTATATTTAGATACCTACTATCTAAACCTATAACATGGATAAGGGATCTTTCATAACTACAACTATGCATCTTTCACACCTTGATTATCTAGATTTCAATGATAGTGCATCTAAAGATGAATAATATAATCTAGATCAAGATGATATACACATTGAAAATTGGGACACTCTCCCTCCACTTCATAATGATGACATAGCTATCAACAAAGATGAGGTATTATAGGGCTTCAAAGATGGAATTCAGGAATAAACCCTTGATCATGCATAAATCCTACAATCCATATTGTAAATCAAGAACCAAAAAAATAATGGGCAATCTTCAAGTCCCCTAGTTATTAACATTGTTACACCTATAATGGGTCCAACTCAACCAACTTAGCTAGCTAACTCAACCAATTCAGCTAGCATAACCTAAAATTATCATTCAATAACCTTCAATGATAGCTACACCTTTTGTGTCTAGTTCCTCCACTCTAGTTATACAATCCTTTATGTAAGAGATTCATATTCTATGAGCTAAGGTGTTACATCTTGATAAGGGAACCAATAATTTACCACATGCCTTAGATTCTAATATTTTCTTACATATACCTTTGTCACATCACATAGGGGAAACTCACTTACCATACAATTTCATGACACTTGAGCTTATAGTATATGATGGTAAGGGTGACCCAAAGCATCATCTCAGATCTTTTCACACATCATGTTAGACTATGTGTCCAATGATTGGCTTCTCATGAAGTTATTTTTATGCAGTTTAAAAGATTATACACTAAAATGTTTTTATGATTTACCAAATCGATATATCACAAAATTCAATCCTTTAGCCAACATGTTTATAGCACATTTTTCCATTAATATCAATGATAAGATATTATATGCTCAAGTGGCACAATTGAAACAAAAGTCAAATGAGCCTATCACAAATTATCTCTTATGATACAAGATTATATTAGACAAATTGACTATCCTCATGGTATATAGTGAGATTTAGGACATATTTAAACAAAATCTCTTACTAGTGTTACATAAAGCTATCTTATTCAAGAAGTTTCTTACATTTATAGATTTGTGCCACGTAATCAAAGAAAGAGAGGTTAAACTCCTATCAATGGTCAAACTCAAGTATATCAATAGATCAAAATCAAATGTTAAGAGTTTAAATAAGCCTTTATACAAGGTAAGGGCCATTGAGAACAAGAGTGATCAGAATGCCACAGTCAATGTAGATTCTGAGTCATCTCCTAGATTGGTTTTATCTTCTCTTCAGTGTTGAATCTTCACCAACCTTCTAGAGTTACCATAATGAGTTTTAAATTATCTCTTAGAATGTAATTTCACTATTGAATTGGTTGATAGGATGTGACCTATTCCAAATAACTATGATTCTAATGCATTCTACGAGTATCATAGGGCACTAGGCCATATAACCAACACATGCATAATCCCAAATCATAAGATACAAGATCTGATTGAGGCTAATATTATTGATGTGGGCATATCAAAAGAGGCACCAAAATCATAATAAATATAAGCTATGAATAAATATATTATAAGATCCATTTCCAAAGCACACAAAAAATGATATAGGGGGCACATCAAGTGTTTACTACACATATCAAAAACATGACCACCAACCTCATATCATACTATTAAAGAGGAGGCACATCCATTTCATATCATTATTGGAATGTATCATATTATAGCTATACCTATAACAATCATCATGTTCTTAGAGAAATAGATTGTTGATAATGATATAAATTTACATGTACTATTTATACAAACATACATAAATCATCGTATCTAAAGTTTTATGGTTGAAAAAAGGTCAAGCATTAGTATGTGCACTATGAAACTTTCAGAGCATTTGGGGTACTTAGAGCAAGATATATTCCCCATAGACATAATCATTAGTGGTTTTAGTGGTCACATTCAGATCTCCATTGGGGATATTGTGCTTCTATTGTAGGTTGGACCAACACATATAACCACTCAGTTCCTAGTATTACCTAGTGTAGGCATGTTTGATATGTTATTGGGTAGGCCATGGTTACATCAAATCTGATCCATCCCATTTATAGTGCATAGATGCATAAATGACATACATGAAAATTGTGTGTTCAAAGTTGAGGGTCTCCCATATGAATATCCTCTACTTATCCTACATGTAGTTTTAACATAGTCACCAGTTATAGTTCCAACACTGTTACCAGATATTTCAAAATTATTAGTTATAGCTTAGAGTACAATCCCTATGCATGCATCATATATTTTAGTAGATCCATCAATATAGGTGAGGTCTACTCCTACAGTATTGATATGTATGATACTCTCCCATAGAGACCTTTATTAGAGAGTCCCTTGTATTATAGATATGTCATAGATTCTATAGGACCTTCCTCCACTTAGTTTATGCTAAGATTAGTATAATTAGATTATCAGGTTTCTCAGCATAGGGTACCTACTTAACCTATAAATTCTTCTACCAAATGGATTTTTAAGACCCCTACAATTCATAAAGCATCAGAGTTAGTGCCACAGATCCATAATAACACTACACAAATAGATACAAACATATATTACTCCACATAGTAGATTATGGGATCATAGTTACCCTTTCACACAACATACATGATCATAGTTATTTTATTTGACATAGGTCATAGTGATATGGAGTCTACCTTGAGATTCATTAGTTGGTATGGTTCTTACCCCATTGTACATACTTTCTTCTATCTTTCTCCTTGTACATATTTTATTTTCATTTTCTTGTACATAGATTATTTATAGAAAATAAAAATAATAATATAACATGCTAAAACATAGAAACATTCAAATATTACTCTAAACACACAAAATTTATAGATTGTATGCATTTATATGTTTGTGTTTCTTATACTTTCCAAACATTACTTATGTTAGCTATCTTAGTATAATCAATTTTATCATACATACATGCTTCACTTGTTCTTGTCGAGTGATTATAGATTACTTATAGGACTTAGGTTCACTACACTAATCTAGAATTGATATCATCTACCCAATGGGGGCATATACACTAATCCATATTTATTAATTTGATACATCCATTCACTTGGGGGCATTTCATACCCAATTTCTATTACTAGGTTCTATCCTTACATTTTTGACATTCCAATTTTTGCATTGATATATCTTAATATTGATCATTGCTACTAATACCCAAATTTTTTATTGACTATCACTACTTTAGATTCAAAATTTGTACATTATTACATTTACATATATTTATACTACATTCATACATACTTTCATTTCTAACTTTCCTAGTTTAGTCTTGATTGTGTTTCATATGCTTTTTCTATTTGAGGGCCTTTAAATATGCCATTATTTTTTAGCTCTACACTACTTATATTTATGCATGCATTGGACATGTGCTTATGTCCCTTATGTGTGGTTTCCAAATTATGTATCTAGACATTTGAACATGTCCTTCTATGTGGATCTAAGCCAACTTTTTTGTTGCTTATATATGTGGACATTTAAACATGTCTTTGTATGTCTTCTATTCTCATATTTAGTAATATGTGCCCATGTCCCTTGTATTAAGGCCCCTTAGCTCATATTTTCACACCTCATGTGTTTTGTATGTATGGTATTTTTATGCATCATGGCCATGATACTTGTCTTTACTTATTACACACTAGTTCTCGATGCCATGAGGGACCTCATACATCTACCTTTCCTACTTGGGTCTTATGATGGACATCATGCCCCATCCCCCTAGGTAGCTACTTAATTTTTTATCTATCTTGATGCCCTTGTGTAATTATATACACAACATACATATTACACTATATAATTATGCTCAATTTATTTTACATTATGATGTTATGTTTGCACATTGTATTGGATTATCACACATTTATCATCTATGTTTTGACTAACACATTATGTAGAGTTATTTTTTTTTTGAGGATAGTTTTTTCATAGGCCAAAAACTACCATTGAAAGAGATAGAATTAATAGGGGGTTGTCATAGGTATCAATATCTTACATTGCATTCATAGAACAATTTTAGCACATAGGCTTATTTTTAAGAAATCAGACACAAGTAAGACACATGAAAAAATAGGGACTCAAAAAGTAGTTTAAATACTTAGAATTTAGACTAGATAGATATTAGTGCCAAAAAAGGGATAGTAGCACCACATGGAACTACTATCTAAGACATGGTGCTACTATCTTGTATCCCCAATTATAGGTCAATTCATATTTGCCAAAATAGTATACTAGGTATAATACAAATTTGCACAGATACATCTACAAGTTTGAAAGTTATGTTTAGATTTTCTTAGATTCACACTAGCTTAGCTTAGATTCATATCAATTACTTAGATTGGGATTATCATGCATGGCATGATCATCCCCATATTTAATTAAGATACATAGATATACTCATTAAAAATCAATCCAAAATCAATATACTTAGATATTAGATTGGGAGCATGTGTGTATCACATTATTTTCATATGCTTAGTTGCACATAGGTTGATCAGATGGAATGGAAAACTCCATATCATTCTATATGCTAAACACACTTGACATTATATTCTAGGTTGTCACCAATTTCATGCATTACTCCATCTATAGTCGTTAGCATTCTCAAGTGGCCTAGAGCTACCTAATATACCTGAGTGACTATGGAGCTGACATATATAGTTAGATATACCTAGTTAGATATTTCTAGTACTTTGTGTAGATCAATTTTAGATGCATCTATTCACATGGGTGGGAAATGATGGAGTGATAGCCTACTTGAGTTCTTGAGCCACCCACATATAAGGATTGATAAATATATTAGCTCAATCTAAGTTATTGAACAATTTGATCACTATGTACATGCACACACAGAGGTTGTCACCAGGTTCATGCATTGGTTCACTGATTTTACTTATTTTGGGAATAATGGAGTTTTATTCCTATTTTATTTAAGGGGCTGGATTAATAAATTAATATAGAATATTGAAATAAATATAGTCATAATTTGTGCAACTATTTATCTTTTTCACCTTTCTAAAAATATAAATAAATAAGAAGAAATATAACTTAGTTGGAAAATAGACTGAGATGGTTGATACAGAGGTTGAAAATGACTATGAAAGATTGGGAAAGTGTTGTAAACCTAAATCTAAATTTCATTGGGTGAAAGGATAGAAGGACTAAAAAGTGGATGCTTTAGTATCTGGGGATGTTGTCTATTCCTACCACTATTGTCCAAACTGATGATAGAGACCTAATTTTTTTGGGTAGTTATGATGTACCTATGTGAGCATGTTTGTGAAAAATTAAGCACTAGTTGTCGATAGAACTTATAGTGGAACTAATTTTTTTTTCAAACCCTAACCCTCCATCATGCTTGATAAAATGACATTTGAGTCACTTGAGAAAGAGGGGGGTTAGAGTGAAAGATGTATTAAACATGAAATCCACACCCCTTGTGTAGAGGTGATGCCTACATACCAATACTTTGAAGAGGAATCCAACCATATGTAGTTCTCCCACCTAGTGTGCTTTATGTAATAGTGTGATGCATATACAAATGCCAAATTGATAATGTTTGAGGTGGTTAGGTACTGATATGAGTATTTGAGTAGGTTTGTAGCTATGTTGGGTGATTGTGTGCAAATAATAGGGAAATTTACCTTAGTTATTTATTTGTATTCTTTCTTACTTTGTAAATTTGGTCACCTCCTTTGTAAATGAGCTTTGATTGGGATTTTATAGGGAAATCTTGGTCATGGGTCAGATGTATTCATGCTAGGCCAACCTAATTAAGGATATGGATTAGATGAAAATGACCATTAGGGCTCAAAGTGAAAATGGATAGGACCATAAAAAATGGAACACTTCTCTATGGGGTGCTATAGTCCAAATGGGATGCTCTTATCCTATCAGCTCAGGACCTAGGGGAATAGGTTTAGCATGGGGAATACTATCTGGCTAAGGTGGAATGATCATTCAGAAGGTTCCATATGAATGGAAATGAGTAAAAAGGTATCTAGAAGGGTCACAAGAGCATGTAAAAAGGACCTATGGATGGGGTGTCACAAACTACACTAATTCTACCAATTTAGACATTTTATATAACTACATTTAGCCCCCTTTATTCTAGTGATGTAATGAAGTGCAATAATAGGATAATGGAAAAAAAGAAAGTGTACCTAACGAGTGAAGCCCATGAAGATGTGTGATGCTAAGTGTGTGTAGAGAGAACATAGCATGAAGCATACATTTGTAAGAGAAAACAAGGAGTAGATTAGTTCTTACTAGACACACTATGTCTAAAATAAGAACATACAAAGTCTAGGTAAAAGAGAAAGGAATGAATACACTTGATTGGGTACACAAACCAATATTAAACCTATTGTGATGTTGAGTGATGCTAGGTATGTGCTATACCAAGAGTAATATCAAGAACAGAGTTGAGTTCTCAATTCCCTAAGGGTGGCTCAAGAATACAAAGGCACACAACTACTAAGAATGCCTAGGTAATACAATGAATTGGAAAGAAAAGAAGCTAAATGTGCCACACACATTTCCCCCAATCACTAATGTTTATAACATGGATTTTGATCTAGAAGTTGTACCAACTACCCAATCTAAAACTAGAAGTGAGCACCATCATGCTATGTATGATTCCCCCTATATATAGATAATCTAAGTAAAACTATACTAAAACTACCAAATCTAAACTAGACTATAGTTGAAACTATAATTGACCTTACCTTTCTATCTGTTTCTAGAAATTCTAGGATTTTGGTTGTTTGGATAAGAGTGTTAAAAAGTGGAAACTTTATTGTAGGGTGGTGTAGTCTAAATGGGACACTCTTGTCCTTTATTTTTTATAATGACTATTCTATGTTCATCCCTATTTTTTTGGTTTGTTTTATGTGTTTTTAATTTTAATTTCTATTTTGAGTGTTCTAAAAACTGATTTTGACCGGTTGAGGGCTCAGATCTCTATGATAAAACCCTTGTTTGTTGCTCCCTCTTCTAAGGGTAGGAATGAAGACCCTTCAATTACTACCCTTAGAAGAAATATCCCTAAAAGTGTGTTATGCTATGAAATACATGATATAGCAATGATAATCCTAAATATGTCTCAAGATATAGCATAGTTTGTGTTGGAGATTGTTAGATCAATAAGTGTATGCCTAGATAGATGTAATAATGTAATATTATGTGTAGTATGCTAAACTAAAAGTAAAAATATGGTTATCTATCAAGGAGGGATGGATCATGATGTACATCATGTCATCTAAGAAGGAAAGATAATGCATGATGTGGATCATGGCATTACAAACAACTAAGAAGTAAATAAACAAATAAGCATGTAAGGCAAGTAGCATACAAAAGAGGCTAAGGGGCAAATCAAACAAGGGAAATGGGCACATGTCACTCAAAATAGGAAAAAAAAGCATACAAGAAATGTTAAAATGCCCACATACACATATAATTGCAAACAAGAAAGATTGGAATGAGGGCCATGAGCACATAAAAGAGTACAAACAAAGGACATTGGCAATTGTACTAATGTATACATAAGTAAAAAAATAGGAACTAAGAAATGCAATCACATCTAGATACTCAAATTAATAAAGTAAGGCATGTAAATGTTGGAAATATTATTGCATCTAACTAATTAAAGCAAAAGGTGAAACTATGAAAAACATATAGTACAAGATTAGGTAGATGCTAAGAAATACACAAGTGTTATATACTAATGAATATCGATAGAATACTCTATGTAAGCTAGTAAGTAATGTACATCAACATAATAAATAGAGTGTGTGTTGTAGGAATGACATACCCTAGATGGTTTAGTATGTAGAAAATGCCCTTGTTGGGTAGATATGTTGATGTATGTCTTGAATGTAAAAGTTAGATGCCCCCTCAATGGGTAGAGCAAAGTAATCAAGGATCTAGGTGTCACTGCACATATTCAAAGAAGATCAATTTAAGCATGATAATGTATATAAATTGATAAACAATAGCATAAAATAGAAAAATGTAAGTCTAGCATGGTAGAAGAAATGTAAAGCATGGATAATGCATATAATTAAAAATTTATTAGTGTTTTGAGTTATTTGAATGTTTTTGTATTGTGACATGTTATATTATTTTTGGTATTTTAAAATATTGTATTATTTTTGGTATTTTAAAATAAACTATGTACAAGTAAGCAAAAAGACACTATGTACAAGTAAGCTGAGAAATTATGTATAAGAAAGTGGAAAGAAACTATGTACAATAATGCGAGTAAAGAAATATGTACACAATGACATATGAACCTAAGCTAGAGGGGGTTAAGGGTTCCAGGATGTATCTAATTGGGGATGGAAATGGAGTAAGGGATCACATTAATCATCAAATGCATCAAGATCCTCATCATAAGTATCATCATATGCCATATGTTTTGTATACATGGTGGCTATCTCCTTAGGTGTCAGTAAGTTCTATGATCTTTGTGTAGTCAAAGATATATCACTCATAGTGGTGTCATCCTATTAAAGGTGAACTAAGGGTTACTCTAGTGGTGAATATGATGGTTTTCTTATGGGGTATTTAGCTATGGTAGTAAAAAACCTCAATGGAAGTGGTAGAGATGGTGCTGGTGGTGATATAATCTAAATAGTACTCTAAACTTGTGGTTTATCCAATCTCTACTATAAATCTATACATGAGTCTATGTCATGGCCTATGATTCTACGAAAGAGAAAAAATGGGATACCATCCTACTATGATAACCTACTAATATATCTATGTCATACTGTAGGTAGTGTCATTAATCCATGATCAAGTAATATCTATATCATTATTTATGGTTGATGTTATCTGAATGACAAGCTCTATATCCATAGAGGTAACCATGTGAACTGTATGTGCCAAGTGATATATCTATGGTAAAAAATGTGGAGTATATCTTAAAAGTGTAGTGAAATATGCTATGAGTGATGTAGGATGTGTGATGAGGGATCTAGAGTCATCTTGTTACTCTCTTGGGCTAAATAGTATAAAGCTCAATCCACATAAATAGTCATTTATGAGTGTGGGTGTCGTATCATTATCTAAAGTAGCTTGGGAGTGTATATCAACATCATGCACATATGGTAACTCAAAATTTATCATAATGGGCAAAAGTGATATGGGAGTCTCATCAACTATAGTAGGAGAAGATGGTAGTGTTGTGAGAGTATTTATAAATAGTGAAGTGATCATGACTACCTAAAGAGTTGTATATGATATAAGTGTTCTTAAATATCTATAGTGGAAATTGACTATGGGGTCTCCATGTAACTCTAAGAAGTGGATGTAACTATTGGGATCTTAGAGACCCATCAATTAGTATAATAATCTCTCTAAAAATGTGCTCTATGTGTAGAGGCATGAGACCTGAATGATACTACCCTAGGTGTAAATACTATAGTTAGAAACTATCTAGAGTCTTGAAACTATCATTAATGTAGTGATCACTCTAAGATAGGCCTTCGTGGAAGTGTATGAACTCTTTGTGCTACTGAGGGATGGTTATTTAGAACTAGGAATGTTAGTTGTTAGTAGAAGGGGATGTAAGATATCACTCTATGCATAACATCCCCATGGATGCTATATCTCTATCTAGACCTTGATGGCCAATTGAAAAAGTGGCCATACTACTCATGCTATGTAGGAGCATGCCCTGTATCTAATGCTATTTTTGGTGCACTAATTATATCTATACATGGAGACTATATAAGGTGCAACCTCAATGGATGCACAACTAAGACTATGTAATATGAAGGAGGGTCATCTATCTACATTCATAGTTGATTTCTATGTGAAATAACACCTTGTGGCATATGCTATGATGTGTATGATTGAGAAATAGATTGAGATGGAACTGTAACCTATGATGGGGGCTCATCTAATCTCAATCATAATGGGTTGCTATGTGAAATAGGTCCCTAAAAACTTGGTTATAGTGAATATCTATCTGGAGCAGTACTCTGTGATGTGGGATAATCTAATCTTAATTATAGTGGGTTACTACATTAAATAGGACCTTGAAAACTATTTTATAGTGGATATGACTATGATTGATATGTATATGGAACTGCACTATGTATTCCATGAACTACACTACTATATGTAGGCTACTCTTTCTATACTGGTCTTCAAACCCTTTGAACATGTGGGATAAGAGATCTTCTATGAGGCTTTGTCCTAGAAACCACATTCCTCTCATGATGAATAACTGATGATTCCTATGAAGGAATGCCTTTGGATGACTTAGTCATGGAGGAATGAGGTCTATGGATCCATGATGGAGGAGATCTCAGTGCCCCTGATGTGAATGCTATGATGCCATTATCACCACATCTATTAATACAATCCCTGAGTCCATAACAATCATTGTCTCTATGTCCATAAATATGATGATAGTTACAAAAGGGGTGATGTGGTTGCCTATGTAAGAGATGTGGATCTTGATTATGAATAAAAGGTAATGTGATTAACCTCTTATCTAGTAATGATGATAATATGAAATATGGGCTACCCTACTCTAAATTAAATTGTAGTGGTGTCCTAATGCTATTCTCTATATTGCATACTATAGGTGGTGCTCTAGAAACTAGATCTCTATTCTTAACTAGTTTATTTTCTAGTTGTGGTCTCCCATCTTATTTGGGACATGGTGGATACTATGTGATAAGAGATGTAGATGGAGGTAATGCTGTGAAATCTAGAGTAAGCTGATCAACTAAATCTAACTCAATCAATCCCAATTTATTTTCCAAGGCTAAAAATGTATAACATAATTGCCTAAAAGAAGACTATTTCTAATATAATATATACTCTAGGAGGGGTTGGTGAATCCCTTTAATAAAGATATTCTGAACCTCTAAATATATTGGTTTATAGATCAAGTGTAACATGTAAGTCTTAAATCATAAGATATAATCATTAACTAACTCTAAAGGATTTTGATGCAATGCAACAAATTTATCATATATAACATGAGGGCCTATGTTTGATATGTAATATCTGATAAATGCCTCCTTTAATTCATCATATGTAGGCAAAGAACCAATAGGGAGTAGATGAAAGAACCAATTCTATGCATTACCCACTAATGTCTACTGGAACAACTTAAGTAGAATTAAAAGACTCACATGAGATGGAAAATCCTTCTGAAAGGCTTTACAGTGTATGAATGGATTTTTAGTTCCATCAAATTGAGGAAATGATGGTATCTAGAAGTTCTTAGATAATGAAGCTTTGAGAAATGTCTTTGAAAAAGGGTTACCATGTAAGCCATTGGCATCCATCCAAGACTTATAAGCCCTATTTTCCAATGCAAGGAGATGTAATTGGTGTTGTAATTGACCAAATGCATGCATCAATGAAATAATATCTTGGGATGGTATATTAGTATCTTGAAGTGGTTCATTTAAACATTGAATTTGATAATTTTTTTTAGCCATGGGAATTTTATATTTAGAAATTGGAGCATAGAGAGGGGGTGTGCTCACTTGAACCTTTCAAGGAATGTTAACTTAGACCTAATTAGAGGATGTGGGATACCATTATCTTTGGGTGGAGATTGAGAAATAGGTGCTAATGTAGTAGGGGTGGCTTGGAAGATTCATTGGTATCTTTAGTATTTAGTGAATCATAATCTAATTGAATAGAATATGTGATGTTATCATTGACATGCGCATCATTTGAAATAGAATCATGCATAGAAGTAGATGCAGCATTTTGTAATGCATTATGTTTGAGAGAAGGAGTGGGATAAGAGTTAGAATCATGAGATGCATTTTCTTCTTCACTATATTCATAATAGTCATCATTATTCAATGCATTATCACAATAAAAATTTTGTTCATTGAAAGAGGAGAAGTAGAAGTATAACTTTCATGTTAACTCTCATTGTCATATTCATTTACATGTTCACTATCATACTCATTATCACTAGGGAGAGGAGTAAGAAAAGATGTTAATTCTTTTATAATATTCAATAAATTGTCATGTGAAATTAGAATAGTATGTGCATCTATGTTATCCTTGAATGGAGTGCATGCATTATTTTCATTTTTAATATGAGAAGAGTAAGAGAGTTATCATTTACACATTATTTAGTCATTTTTTGAGATGAAAAAGTAGAGTTAAGAACATGAGATTGATCATTTGAACTATGCATTAGAAATTTGATTTTATTTCATTTATATTGTTGTAATTTGAACATAAAAGTGGCAAAAGAGAGGGATAAACTAGGTTTACATGCAAAAAAATTATCACCAACTAGAGGTTTACTTAGAATTGCATGACTAATTTATAGATTTTATTTATTGTGCATAGGAGAATGAGGTGAAAAGTAACTTTTCCACTTATCAAAATTATTTTATTTGGAAGAGGGAAGAAAAGAGATAGGTTTGAGAGAAGAAGATGTGTCTACTTTTTTGTCACTATCACTTTCATATGCATCATCATATTCCTCATTACAATAATAGTAATTATATTAATTGTAAATGAAATAATTTTCCTCATTTTGGCTAATGTGAAGTTTTGAAAATTTGTCCATTCATTGTCATAATTATGAGAAAAATTTAGAAATTTATCTATAGGATGAGAGGGAAGAAGTGCTTTAGTGGCCATTATATTTCTTTCACCAAAGAGAGTATGTAAAAGTACTATTAAGAAAATAAATAAAATAATGACTACTAACATAGGGATTTTGAAAATATTTTTGACACTCCAAACTATTTACGAAAATTCCAAATTGTTTATCTAAAAATTGTGAGGAAGGCTTGGGGTTTGAGGACTTAGTTTGGAAATCAAGGGTTTTGGGTTAGAGTTTTAGAAATTTGAAATTATTGAAATAATTTGAATTCTAAAATAACTTTGAATAAAACAAATGTATAAAAATTTATACAAAAATCAAAATTTTGAAATTGAATTTTTGCATAAAAATGTGAAGGAGAAACCCTAGGGATATCGAGGGTTTGAGATTTTTGTGAATTAAGTTGAGTTCACCAAATGATTTAACTTATTTTGGGAATAATGGAGTTTTATTATTATTTTTATTAAGGTCTAGATTAATAAATTAGTATATAATATAGTAATAAATATAGTCCTAATTTTTGCAACTATTTGTCTTTTTCACCTTTCTAAAAATAAGAATAAATATAACTTAGTTGGAAAATAGACTGAGATGGCTAATGCAAAGGTTGAAAATAGATGTGCAAGACTAGGAAGGTATCATAAACCTAAAAATAGATTTTGTTGGCTGAAAGAATAGGAGCACTAAAAAGTGGATGCTTTAGCATCTGGTTTTTTTAATTTGTTCCTATCGCTATTATCCAAACTAATCATAAAATATTGAAACATTTTGGGTAGTTGTGCTGTGCCTGTGTGAGTATGTCTATGAAAAATCAAGTGCTGGTCTTTGATGAAAATAATTATGGAGATGATTTTGTTTTCAAACCCTAACCCTTAATCATGCTTGATAAATAGACATTTGAGTCACTTGAGAAAGAGGGGGGTTAGTGTGAAAGATGTACTAAATGTGCAATCTACACCCATTGTATGGGCACACTACCTGCATACCAATAATCCAAAGAGAGATCAAACCATATGTAATTTTCCCACCTAGTGTGATTTTTTAAATAGTGTAATGTAGATGCCAATGCTAAATTGATATTGTTTGAGGTGGCTAGGGACTGGTATGAAGATTTGAGTAGGTTTGTAGCTATGTTGGGTGACTGTGTGTAAAGAATAGGGATGTTTGCCTTAGTTATTTGTTTCTATTCTTGATTACTTTGTAAATTTGGTCAACTCATTTATAAATGAGCTTTGAGTGGGATTTTATAGGGAATAATTAGTCATGGGTTAGATGTATTCATGCTAAGCTGACCTAGTTAAGGATAAAGACTAGATGAAAATGACCATTGGGGTTCAAAGTATAAATGGATATGACTAATGAAAATTTGACACTTCTTTATGGGGTGATATATTACAAATGGGTAACTCCTATATTATAGGCTTGGGACCTAGGATAACATGATTGACATGGGGAATACTGACTGGCTAAGGTGGAATGACTATTCAAAAAGTTTTGAATGATGGGTAATGAGCAAAAAGGTGTTTAGAAGCTTATCAAGAGCATGAAAAAATGACTTATGTATGGGGTGTCACAAACCACTCTCAAACTACCAATTTGGACATTTTATATGACTAATTTCATGTACCCAACAAGGTATATTCATTCTTATCTCTTTACTTAGATTTACTCAGTTACTTTATTCAACACAGTCTTTTACTTTTATTATCTATTAAGGACTGATCTATGCATTTTTCATTATAGGTCATGGTTTGGATCATGCTTCACATATGTAGACCCAAATTCACATAATCAAACTTAGCCACATAGGCTTCAATTCCTAGGTAAGTCTAGGTACACTTCTTTTTCCTTTATACTAGTCATTTTGCTTTGCTACATTTATAGCATAAATGGGGAAAATGTAATCACCTAAAAGTGGTATTTTGATGCTAAGAGTGTTTCTTAAGATAAAATATACCTAGACATATCTTAGAGACTTTATCACACTTTTAAAACCATTGTGTGGACCATAGATCTTCCTAGTTAGCTCAAACATAGTCTCAGACCTTCATTCCTAAATCTTGGCCCTTCATGATCAATAGCTTGCCAACTAGACACTAACACCACATTAAGGACACTAGAGACACATGGTGCTAGTGTCCCTTTCCCTAACTCTCATAAAAGGATATATTTTCAAACATATAACCCTCCTAAGGTAGGCCCAAACACATTTTATTATCTACACAAGCTATAAAACACTATAAATATAGGACTATTAGACCTCTATCCACTAAATGGGAAATAGATGCAAAAAGCCTATTCAAAAAAGAAATAAGTTGAGCAACATCAAGGTTATTAATCCCTATTTTGACCTACTTTTGCATACTACCATCTATAATTGATCTAAGACCAAATTTCAAATATTTCTAATCTCAAGCACACTCAAGGCATTTAAGACCACTATCATTCTACAATTCACCTACACTTACACCAAACACTAGGAGGGAGAACTACATCAAGCTTGATCCATCCTTGAAGTATTGTTATGTAGGAAACTCTAGTCATAATGGGGTATTGAGGATGTCCAACCTATCCTAATAATAAACTCACATTTTTAGCTCATGCTTTACTTGCAAGGAGGATTAGGGTTTGAAACATAAATTATCTACTATAAGTACAATATAAGAGTTTCAATTTTTTTGGTGTGTAGAAACAAAACCCTAAAATATGGGTGTAGGTGCTCCCAAAATTTAGGAATAGTCATGTATAGAATAAACTAGAGCTATATGATGCTACTGCCCAAGTGTGGCATTACAATCCAAGTGAGGATCTAACTTTGATGACACTTAGACCTATTTGTAGCCCACTTTTTAGCACTCAGATATTTTGAGATAGGTGTTTTCCAAAGAAGTCTCTATTTTAAAACATTTATTACTACTTTTATGATTCAAAACAAGTCAAATTCTATAAAAAAATTAGTGGTTATTTATTGCATATTATTTCACTAATTTAGATTACTCATCCCTTTAATCAAACTTAAGATTTACATAGATAAGATCCTAAAAGGTTAAAACAATGGTGCTAATGTCCAAATAGAAAAATAATGGGCATGAAGGGCCAAGATTAGGAAATGAGGGTTTGGGATTGTGTTTGAGTTGACTAGGGATGCTTGTGGCCCATAAAAGGATAGAAAAGTGTGGTAATAGGCTCTAGGATAGGTCCAGGGTTAAGTTAAGAATAGGTAATCTTAATTAACACTCTTAACACTCAAATACCACTTTTATGTGATTAAATTTTCCTCCCATTTATGTAAAAAATATATCAAAGTGAAATGACTACTATAAAGGAAAAATAAGCATACCTAGACTTACCTAGGAAGTAAATCTTGTAAAGCTAAGTTTAAATATCTGAAGCTGGGTCTACATATGTGAAGCATGATTCAATGCATTTCCTAAAAATGAAATGTGCATAAATAAATCCTTAATATATATCAAAAGTAAAAGACTATGATGAGTAAATAAGTAACTAAGTAAAACTAAGTAAAGAGATGAGAAAGAGGAAATAAATATATACACCTAATTTGGTACATGAATCAATGCATGATCCTTGTGACAATCTATGTGTGTATGTGTATATAGTGATCAATAATTGAATAAATTGGATTGACCTGATATCTTTATTAATATTCATGTATGGGTGGATCAACAAATCAATTTGATTTTGACTCCATCATTGCCCACCCTTGCTTGGTGGATCATGACCTGTGAATAACTTAGATTGGACTGATAGTGTGTCCAACCCTATCATGTGGGTGGATTAAGAAATAAATTAGGATATGACTCCATCATTTCCCACCCATGTATAGTAGATGCATCTAAAATTTAATTTCATAAAGTACTAGAAATATCTAACTATTTATGTTGGCTCTGTGGCCACTTGGGTAAATTAGGTGGCTCTAAGCCACTCAAGAATGCCAACCACTATATATGGAGTAAGGCATGAAACTGGTGAAAACCTATAATATTATGTCAAGTGTATACAATGTAGATAATGACATAGAATTTGTGATTCCATATGATTGACTAGTACGTAATTGAGCATATAAAAACAATGTATCGTGCACATACCCCCAATTTGAAATATGAGTATATTGATTCTAGATTGAGTTGTAATAATTGTATCTGAGTATCTAAACTAAATATGAGAATGGTCATGCCATGAATGATGCCCCCAATCTAAGAAAATAATATGAATCTAAGCTGAGCTAGTATAAATTTGAGTAAAAACTAGGTATAACTAATAAATTTGTAACTGGATCTATGCAAACTTGTATAATATCTATTGTATTGTTCTAGCCAATCTAAGTTGTTTTAGGACTAAGGATACTAAACAATAGTGCCATATATTATATATTAGAACCATGTGGCACTAGTGTCCCCATTTAGGAATTAGTGTCCTTTTGGTATGAATTTTATGTAGCTGTACAAAATTTTGGGTCACTATTTTTCTAGTGTGTTTACCTATGTTTGATTTTCTATATCTAAGCCGATGTGTTGAAAAATGTACTGTGAGTGCAATATAGGAGCTTGATCTCTATGAAAAACCTCTATGAATTCCCCCTCATTTGAGGGAAGTTGTTGAACATGTACAAGAACTATCCTCAAAATAAAAGATCTAAAAAATGTGTGTTAGCCAGAGCATATATGATAATTGAATGATAATCCAATATAACGTGGAAACATAACATTATAATGTATGATAATTGGAGCATAATTATGTAATGTAAGATGTATGTCATGTATAGGATTACAAAAAGGTGTCAAGATAGATGTAATAAATGTATATAACAACACATATGAGTAGAATTGGGTAGCTACCTAGGAGGATGGGTATGATGTCCATCATAAAACTTAAGTAGGAAGGGTAGATGCATGATGTCTCTTATGGAATAAAAAATGGTGTGTAATAAGCAAATACAAGTGTCATGACCATATATCACACAAGAAAGCATACATATAAAATACACGAGGCATGTAAAATAGGCTAAGTATCCACAATACAAGGGACATGGGAACATGCCACTAAATATAAGAAAATAAGACATACAAGGACAAGTTCAAATGTCCAAATAGACAAAAAACAAGCAAGCTGGCTTAGATCCACATAGAAGGACATGTTCAATTGTCTACATACACAATTAGAAAAGTACACACAAGGGACATGGACACATTTCCAAGGCATATATACTATGAAAAGAAGTGGTGTAGATCTAAATAACAATGGCATATTCAAATTCCCTCAAATAGAAGCAAATAAATACAATCAAATCTAAACTATGAAAGCTAGAAATGAAATCATACATGAATGTATTAAAAATATTTGTAAGATTTAGGATGTACACATGATAATTATAAAGTTGTAATAGATGGAAAAAATATGAGTATGAGTAACAATGATCAATATTAAGATATAACAATGTTAAAACTAGAATGTAGAGAATGTAAGATAAAAACTGGTAATAGAAACTATGTATAAGATGCCCCCAAGTGGGTGAATGTGTCAAATGAATAACCATGAATTATTGTATATACCCTTAATGGGTATATGGTAACAAGTATAAATTAGTGTAGTGGAATTGATTCTTGTTTACAATCTTCAAGCACTTTATAAGAACAAGTGAAGCATGTAGTGTGATAAAACTAACTATACTAAGATAGTGTTTGGAAAATATAAGACATTTAAACATAACAATGCCTAAAATCTATGCATTTTATGTTTTGAAGTAATATTTAAATGTTTTTGTGTTTTTTAAATGTTATATTATTTTTTGGATTAAACTATGTATAAGTAATATGAAAATGAACTATGTACAAAGAGCAAGAGACAAGAAAAGTATGTACAATAAGAGAGAAACCATACTAACAGATGAGTCTTATGGGAGATTCACTATCACTATGACCTATGTCAAATAAGGTAACTATTATCAAAAAACATTTCACCCTAGAGGAGGATGTTCAATCCTCCTTCAAATTTGGGAAACACGGGAATACTTCTAGGTATGTGGGTATACCTATAGTAAAAGTAGACCTCTAGGTTTAAGGGCTAGCTCCCTAAATATACCTTGAAGTGATTATCACCTAATTAATTATTTGATTATGGGAAAAGGGATATAGGTTTGCATGGAAAGAAACTAGTCTAAGGGGGTGATACACTATAATTATTTACACAAGACTATCATACTTATTTCACAAAGAGACAAGGCCTATAACACTAGTTTCAAAGTCTTTAAATGATCTAGCATTAATATTTCAATATGAAGGTGATATGCATGAAGAATATCCAAGGTGAGTTAAACCATAGATCAATTTTAGATGATAAATCTCATTTTACACTTAATAATAAGACCATACACTTAAAAACACTTCATATAACTTACTAGAGTGAATTCACTTGCATCAAACATGGAAGGATTGAGAGAAAGCAAGGATAAATAGATATCTCTTAACTATTTACTAAAAATCTCTTCACACACTTTGAAGAGATGATATATGAACTAAAAAAATATTTAATTTATTATTATAAGGTAAGTAAAATGTCAAAACTATCAAGGCTTCACCATAAATGGTGTGGTATGTTTTATAAGATCCAAAATGGCTACTACTTATAGAATTTGAGAGAGAGGAGAAGAGAATGAAGTCCAAGAGTCACTAGGACATGTGTCATGCTAAGAAAAGGAGTTAAAAATATATGAGAGAGGGATGTGGAATAGACCATGCAATGTCTACTTGGATAAATGTCCCTCAAAATTAGAAACTCCTAAAATGTGGCATAGGATTCCTCATTACTTGCTCAGAAAACTGCCTTCATCATTTGGACTTCTTAGAACATTCAAAAATAAATAGGGATATATGTGATGTTTGAACTAAGAGGGAAGGGTTTTAAACATGATCCAACATGCATTTGTTGTATCCTCAATCTCTAATAGTATTCTACACATGATTTATTATTGCCTATAGTCCAAATAAATCCTCTTTCACTCACCCTTCACACTTAGCACCAAATTGGTATTTAGTTTTCCAAAATATTCCATATATAGGAGTGAATGAAACCTTTAAATATATTTCATGGCCTTATATTCATAAATAATACCTTAAAATTCCTCACACTTAGAGTTTTCACCTTCTCACTTGCTTATTCACTATGTCATTTTGGATTGGTAGAAGTGGAGGTACTTATAGAAGCACTTGTGAGTTTTGATGAAGTATGAAATGTGAATTATAGGATATATTAGGTCTTAATATACCCCCATAAGTTATTTTAATCTCTTGAAAATCTTCAATACTTGAAAAACACACAAAAATATCAAAAAAACCAATTCCATGCCCTATTCATACAAGTAGGGTACAACTCAATATGATAGGAAGGTTATCTAGAGAGTCATCACAAGATAAAAGTAATTTCCAAGTCAAAATATCCCTCTTATGTAATTTTACAACTTAATCTTCCTAATCAAGTCTTTGGAAAGGGTTTGAGAGGGTTGAGAGTGATTTTGAACTCTAATGATTGTTCATAAAGGTATGACATTGGATTTGAAAAAAATTATATAAAAATAATTTTTAAGGCCTTATTAATCTTCCCCCAACTCCTTATATTCCCATGCAAATTCTCCAAGCACATGTGAGCTTCCAAAGTTGTCTACTCAATCTCTTTCCTTCATTATACATAGGCATGAGTTAGTTTCAGCTAAAACATGTCTTACCTATCACTTTACCTACAATAAAAAGATTATATCATGCTTATTACTTGACCATTAAGGTCCTTTAAGGACCTAAAAATTCCACTTGGTCTTATAAGTGATATTGGAACCCCCTTAGCCATTAGGCCTAATCGAGACATAGTAGGCTTAGCTTGCATAGACTAATCACAACCTTATATAAGCATATCATTAAAATTTTTGGGTATATTAAATATTGGTACATGTCTAATTCCATTTCATAAACTATCATTAATCAAAATTAAGACACTTATCAGATCTTGTTAACATATGCTCACCTCAACTTGTAGTTTTCTTATTTCCTAGAATACCCTCTGTCTAAGATAGAACAAAAGTTATATCCTTTATCTTATCATGATAAATGAAGGTATGGGTTTATTAAGAGGGTCATTAGGATATTAAATATTATTTTTTAGGTTTATTTTAATCTACTATCACCCCAAATTCCTTAGAACCTAAGAGAGACTCTTGAAGTACTGACTGTATGCAGGATTTTATAAATGTGACTATAGGTGCACCTAAAAATGGTCCTTAACCTATTTAAAACATGATGAAAATTATGAGGTGATCATTATTTTTTTCAATGTAATCCAAACATTTTCACTCTTAAATCCTCATCTAGATTACTCTATTACATACCTCTTCACTTTGACTAGTCATAGATGGTTGGCTATGTTTCACCTACCTGTAGATGCTTACTACATGTTTAGAGATGGTACCATTGATAAAAGGTTTTATTGAAGTAATTAGTATCATTACATAGTCATTTTGGTCACCCAAACCATTCATTTATTATGCCAAAGACCAAGAATAGTAATCCTTTAGGTCACTGTCAACTATAGTCAGCTACAGTTGATTATCTTGGAGCAAAATAAGGGTCTTGTAGGTGAGTATCCATATTAAAACCTATGACACATGGTATATTATAATTTTTATATCATTTGGATGTATATTACAATATAAAATGTTTGAATTTTAAGACTTGTTATCCCAAAAATTCACTCCATGAACTTATGAGCATCTACAGTCAGGCTATGGTTTTCTAAGCATTGACACCTGTAGGTGTTGATGTAAGTCTATATCTCTATCTTAAACAAATTATTTATGAAATTTTAACCATAAATGTGTCTCTAAACTCATAAAGGCCACTTTACATGGTGATAGTTTCTCACCTTACATCTTTGGGTTGTAAAAACACTCGAAAGTTCAAAATCTATAAAAATCATTGAATGAACATAGTGAATAAAAGTGCAACATTGGAGCCTCCATACATGTGTTACTTTACTCAAATGCACATTATTTTTTTCATGATTATACCCCTATATGGAATCTAAAATATGGATACCTTAAACTTCACTTATAATCCATGTTATTATGTTTGATGGCATCAACAAAAATGCTTGGTGCTATATTTTGGAGCTTTAGGGAAACTTGTCCCTAAACACAATTTTCTTGTCTTGATGTGTCTCTCAAGATTTATTATTAATAAAATGAATTAAGAAAGGTTATTAGGACATTTTAAAAATAAAAAAACTCATGGATGTCTAAAAACATGTTATCAATCCTCTATGAAACCTTATCAAGTCTCTATGATGGCCTGTAGATGCATTCATAGTAGCATATAAGGTAGTGAAGGCAAAATGTAAATTGTGTATATAACGTGATATTGTAGGTTAATATCAAGGTATCACCACCTTATCCAAAATTTATTAATCCCTAATTTTTTTTTAAACATCCACCATACAATGCTTCTAGATATTTGTAGTGCCACTTGTAGGTGGACACTTCTGTGTACAAGTAATGACTATAAATATGAGTAGTGCACATGGGATCTAACCTTATGATCTATCTTAAACCTTCTCATCTATTTGAAACAAATATTTTAAACCATGAGAGAATAAAAACTAGATTATTTTTTTCTCCAACATTATTGAATCTCTCCATGGCACCTATAGGTGTATATTAATGGAGTATGATTGTGTGTGTAGAGGTATTGGATATCATAGTCTACCATATATCACTTTGAGAGGTTAATTTTGATTTTTCGTGTTATAGATATGTTTTAAACACCTTAAAACCTTAACTACACCTCCATGAGCATGCTAGATAAGCTTCATACATGTGATTCAACACGATTGTGGATGAATACTTACAAGAAACTTGACTATGTTGGAGGTTGACTGCAACTCCATGAATGTTGATCATTGAGACTAAAACTTGGAAAGAGGGAGATGAATTTAATGACATGGGAGACATGGAATACAACTTATAATTCTCCTCTAAATCCACTACAAGGATATTAATCATCTACAAATGAAATAAACCCATCTGTAACTCCATGAAAGACCAACTTGCAATTTGAGATGTTTTACTCATCAATTTCACCCCAATCATGAAACTAAATATAGAAAAAATGTGGGAAATATGTCCACATCATTTGGAATTATTTTAAATAATTAGATTTTTTTGAACCTACTCATATAAGAGGAAAACCTGTAGGGTGTGGGAAACAACATGTAAAAATGAACAATCAACTTCTAAAGGATGGTTCATAAATCAAAAGAGACAAATAATTTAAATATTTATATGAAAATTAATTTTAATAAGTTTAATATAACCCTAAAAGATCACTTGATATGAAACCTCTTCTACTAGCTGTACTAAGTAGAAACCTATTGAATAGTTTTACATGTTTAGAAGGGTGATGAAGGAGCAGAATGGTTTTTGACCATTTTAAAGACTTAAAAAGTAGATAAAATGTCAATATTATTCCATGGAAGTTTAAAATCCACTTTATAATCTTTTCACATGTGTGACATTCTTTTAAATATTGTACAGCTTCCAAAACTACCCAAACTACCACCTTTCTTCTTACTTCAATAGGGTACTTGTAGGTTTCAGTTAGGTAGTAAGATTCCTAACATGTATCTAACCCATACAAATTAATAAATACTTTTTTACCCTTTTATTTATTTAAAAACTATACCACCTTCATAAGTGACCCTAATATGACCCCTAAATGACATCAAATGATGTAAAGACTAAAAGAGACCATGACAAAGGCTAATACCAAATTAAAACAAGTAAAAATTAATATGAAACACCTTATTAAATTTTAATAGGCCCATATATCAAGTTTTAGACTATAGGGAGTTGACTTATTTTGACTTGTGGTTAAAATGGTCAACATTCTTGGTGATTTCCCAAGGGTGGTATGCTTGTTATGTCAAGGCCATTTGCCTAATCCTATCCATTGGGCCATAGAGTCACATGTACACTAGTTATGAAATTTAACCTTAATTTAAATAGACTAAAACAAAAGCAATCCAATAAGAGACAACACATAAGATAAGAAACTAAGCAAACACACACTTGTGCTTCATGAACACTTATGGAACATGCACACAAAGACCAAACTAACTAACTAAAACACATAATAATCTAAAGGAAATACTTTATCTAATATTAAAGGGGAATTTTGAAACCTTTCTTTCTCCATGAAATGAAGGAATGAATGAGACATGTTACTTTTTGGTCCTTGGTATTGATGCTTCCATCTTCTTGATGGTGTTTATCAACTTTTTTGGCATGATGTTCAATGAAAACAAAGTAGATACAAATAGGTTATGTATGGAAATAAACTCCTCTTCAAAAATTTTAACTCTCTCATAGGAATCCTCAACTATAACACATAATGGTGGTTTAACAAGACATACCTTCTTTGTTTCTATGGTGCTGTCAATAAAGTTAGGTTTCTCTTCAGTTACAAGCCCTTCAATCTCATCAAAGAGCTCTATATATTCAACCTAATCTTGGTCATTTTCCTCCATATAAAAATCTTTATCTAACTTCTCAAGTACTTGGCCCTCAACTTGGAAAAATTATTTAAGCTCTTGAAAGGGTTACATTTTCTACTGCTAATCATCTTTGTTCTCCTTGTCTTCTAAAACCACCACCTCTTTAACCTTCTCCTCTTGATAGATGAGATCATAAAGTTGGCCTTATTTATGCTCAATGTATCTTAATGTGGCTCAAAAATAGACTAAGGTATTGAGTGTTATTTAAGGACTACATCTTCTACCTTAGTATCATGAGACTCTTTTAGGATTGTAACTTCTTGGGGAATGACTTAAAGTTCAATTTCATCATTGATAACACACTCAACTTTAGGTTTTTTAGAGTCATCAACAACATCATGATCAATTACGGAGTATTCTTAAAATACCTATCTCTTCAAGTCTTGACCACATTCCTCAAGGATAGATGCAAAAGAGTCTTTAATATGTTTCTCTTCACTCAAGAAGGTAAAGTTGCACTTGTGTTCACTAAGGGGAGTCCCTATAGTGATTTATTATTCATAGTCACTCATGACATATTCTTTATCATCTATGACTTGAACTCTTTCCTCTTCATTTGCTTCCCTCAAAATGGGATCCTTTTCAAGAAGTGATGGGGTAGAGGATTGATGGATAGGATCATGAGTTGTAGGTGAGGAATGAAGTGTGATGGGGGGCTTATGGATTGTAGATGGAGTGTGAGATGTAGTAGAGAGATTTTGAATGGATTTAGGAAAGAGGACTTCACTAGTAATCACATGGGGAAGTGATAATTTGGGTTTGATAAAAGGTGAAACACCTACATCAATAGAAGTTTCACTTTTCCAACAGTTGCCTTGAGGCTCTTGAATAGTGACATGTTCATTTTTAGGTTCTTTTTCTTCCCACATCTTTTTCTTGCTTATTGAGCATTTATAACACTTCTTTGCCAAGTGCATCTGCTCTTTTATCTCCCAATGAGTTCCTTATAACTCTTCAAACATCTCCAACATCTACATATAACTTTAGGAAAAACCTACTAACCATTCCATGATATGATTAGGGAGCACATCATACTCATCATACCATGTTCTCATATTCTCTTCATGAACTAACAACTGTGGTATGAGTGCCAAAAAAGATTTGATATAGGATGGGATTAATGGAAGAGGAATGTAATGATGTGAATCAAGGCTGGCTTCAACTTGTTGTAATTTAATTTGTAAGAATTCACATCTTACCTCTTGATATCTTGATTTAGAATCCATAGAACGATTTTATTTTCCATGACAAAACTCATAAGAATATTCTTGAGGTTGATAGGCATCATGGTATGGTTGGTAAGACTCATATTGGGGCTGATAGGAAGACATTCATTGATACAATATTTTATATATTTCATCATAGTGATATACAAAAATATGATGTCTATATGGAGAAGGAAATGGAGGACTATAAGGATTCCATGGTCTATGGGATTGATAGGCATTTTGATAGAATTGTTGAGGAGTAAAATGTGGTTCATAGTAAGGATGATAGGGAGGTTCATGATAGGATTATTCACCATATCTATTCATATCAACCTCATATGTTAAATGAGATATAATTAATAATATAAACCTTTAATAAGAGATACCTGGGCTAATTAAAAAAATAATATTTCATTTGGAGTCTCCATTGGTGCTATCTTACTTACTTCCAAAAGGTGATTAGAGGAAAGACACAACAACAATCATTCAACTGTCTTGGACCTTGGTCCAATCGAGAATGACAAAACTATTGTCACCAAATATTTCACCCTATAGAAGGGTGTTAAATCCTCCTCTAAATTTGGGAAACATGGGAATACTTCTAGGTATGTGGGTGTACCTATAGAAGAAGTAGACATATAGGTTTAAAGGCTAGCCCCCTAAATATACCTTAAAGTGCTTGTCACTTAAATAAATATTTTCTTGTGGGGAAAGGGATAAAAGTTTTCATGGAAAGAAGATAATATAAGGGGGTGATGTAATATAAGTATTTAAACAAGACTATAATACTTGTTTCACAAAGAGATAAGGCATGCAACACTAGTTCAAAAGTCCTAGAATGCTCTAGAATTCGTATTTCAATATGAAGGTGATGTGCATGAAGAATATCTAAGGTAAGTGAAACCATAGATCAGTTGCAGATAATAAATATCATTGTACACTTAATAATATATCCATACATTTAACAATACTTTATATGACCTACTAGAGTTAAGTCACTTGCATGAAACATGGAAGGATTGAGAGAAAGTAAGGATATGTATATATCACTTAACTATTCACTATGCATCTCTTCACACACTTTGAAAATATGATATATGAACTCAAAATACATTTCATTTATTTTTCTAGGGAAAAGTACAATGTAAAAACTAGTAGGGATTTGCCATACATGGTGTGGTATGTTTTACAAAATCCAAAATGACTACTACTTATAGAATTTTCAAGAGAGGAGAAGAGATTGAAGTCCAAGAGTCACCAAGAGACATGTCATGATAAGAAAAGGAGTTACACATGCAAGATAGGGATATATAATAGACCATGTAAGGTATACTTTGATAAATGTCTCTCAAAACATGAAACTCCTGAAATGTGATGGAGGATTCCTCATTGCTTGCTCAAAAAACTACTTTCATCATTTGGCTTTCTTGGAATGTCTATAAATTACTAGGGATATATGTGATGATTTAAATAATAGGGATGGATTGTAGACATGATAAAACATGCATTATTTTCATCCCTAATCACTAATATTATTTTTCACATTAGTTATCATTGCCTATAGTCCAAATAACTCCTCTTTCACTCACCCTTCACACTTGGAACCAAATTTGTCTTTAGTTTTCTAAACCAATCCATAAACAAGAGTAAATGACACATAAAAATATCCTTCATGGCATTATATTCCTTAGGAACACCTTAAAAGGCCTCACACTTAGAGTTTTCACCTTCTCACTTGCTTGTTCACTATGTCATTCTAGACTGGCTAGAGTGGAGGTACTTGCAAAATCACTTGTTAGTTTTGATGAAACATGAAATGTGTAATGTATCCTATATTAGGTCCCAATATACCCCCAAATGATTTGAATGTCTTAAAAATATTCCATACCTACACAACACACAAAATTGTCAAAAAACTAATTTTTTGCCCTATCTATGTAAGTAGGGTACAACTCAATATCATAAGAAGGTGCTCTAGAGAGTCCTTTACAATATCAAAATTATTTCCTAATTAAAATATCCCTCCTAGGTTATTTTCCAACTTTATCTTCCCAATTGGGTCTTTGGCAAGGGTTTGAGAGGGTTTAGAGTGATTTTGACCTCTAATGATTGTTCATAAAGGTCTAACATTTTATTTTCAAAAAAAAATTATAAATTTTTTTCAAGGCCTTCTTCATCATCCCATAACTCCTTATAATCCCATGAAAATTCTCCAAGCACATATGATCTTCCAAAGTTGTCTAGTCAAGCTCTTTCCTTCATTTTGCATAGGCTTGAGTTAGTTTAAGTCAAAACATGTATTACCTATGAATTAAACTAAAAAAAAGGTTATATCATGATTAATACTTCCACGTTAAGTTCTTACAAGTCTTTTAAAATTCCATTTGGTCTTATAAGTGATATTAGAACCCCCTTAACAATTAGGCCTAACCAAGACCTAGTAGGCTTAGCCTGCATAGACTACTCACCACCTTCTCTGAGCATATTATTAAAAATATAGGGTCTATTATAGATTTTTTCATGTCTAATTCCACTATATACACCATAATTCATCAGACCTAAGACCCTTAGCACATCTTGTTAACATATGCTCACCTCAACCTGCATTTTTCTTGCTTCTTATAGTACCCTCTATCTAAGATAGAATAGAGGGTATATCCTCTATATTCTCATGAAAAATGAAGGTATGGGTGGATAAAATGGGTGATGAGGATATTATATATCAATTTTAGGTTTATTTTATACTCCTATCACCCCAAATGCCTTAGACCCCAAGATAGACTCTTAAAGCAGTGATTGTATTTAGGAATTTGTAAATGTGATTGTAGGTGCACTTGAAAATTGTGCTTAAAATATTTAAATGTGATGAGATAATCATTATTATTTTCAAGGGAATCCAAAAATGTTCACTCTTTAAGCCTCAACTAGATCCCTTTATTACGTACCTCTTCACTTTGATTGGTCATAGGTGGCTGACTATGTTTCACCTGCCTATAAATGCTTACTAAATGTTTAAAGCTGACATCATTGATAAAATGTATTATTTAAGTACTTAATGTCATCACATATTAATTTGGGTTACCTAAACCATAAATTTTTTAGGTTAAATACCTAGAATAATAATCCTTCAAGTCATTGCCAACTATAGTTAACTATAATTGACTATCTTGGAGCAAAATAGGGGTCCTATAGGTAAGTATCCATCTTAAAACCTATTCCACATGATATATTATCATTTTGAGATCATTTGGATGCATATTAAACTATAAAATGTTTGAAATTTTAGACTTATTATCCCCAAAATTCACTTCATGAACTTATGAGCATCTACAATTAGGCTATTGGTAAAGTTCTCTTAGCAATGACACTTGTAGGTGTTGATGTAAGTCTATATATCTCTCTTCAACCCCTTATTGATGAAATTTGAAGCATAAATGTGTCTCTCAACTCATAAAGGCCACTTTTCATGGTGATAGTTTCACACCTTACATCTTTGGGTTGTGAAAACACTCGAAAGCTCAAAATCTATAGAAATCATTGAATGAACATAATGAGCAAAAGTGTAACTTTGGAGCCTCCATACATTGTGTTACTTTAATCAAACACCCATTCTATTTTGAATGATTATAAAACTATATGAAGGATACAATATGGATACCTTAAAATTCACTTAGACTCCATGCTACAGTGTTTTATGGCATCAACAAAAGTTCTTGGTGCTCTGTTTTGGAGCTTTAGGGAAACTTGTCCTTAAACACAATTTTCTTGTCTTGAAGTGTCTATGAAGATTGATTTTTAATCCAATGCATTCAGTAAGGTTATTATGGAATTTTAAAACTCCAAAAACTCACGGAGGTCTAAAAACATGTTATTAATTCTCTATGAAACCTTCTCAAGTCTCAGTGATGACCTATAGATGCACTCATGGTAGTATATAAGACAATGAAGGTAGAATATAAACTATGTATAAAATGTGATATTATAGGTGATTATCAAGGTATTTACACCTTCTCCAAACCTGATTACTCACTCAATTTTTTTTAAACATCTACCATATAATGCTTCTATATCTCTATAGGGCCACCTGTAGGTGGACACTTCTGTGTATAAGCATTGACTATGTATATGAGTAATGTACATGGGATCTGACCTTATGATCTATCTTGGACCTTCTCACTTCTTTCAAACAAATATTTTCAACCATGAGATAATAAAACCATGCAATTTATTTTATCCAACATTATTGGCTCTCTCCATGGCACTTGCAGGTGTAATTAATGGAGTATGATTATGTGTGTAGAGGTATTAGTTATCACAGTCTATCATATATCACTTGGAGAGGTTAATTTTGATTTTTCATGATAAAAAGACATGTTCAACACCTTAAAACCTTAAATACACCTCCATGATCATCCTATAAAATCTTCATACATGTGATTCAACATGACTGTGGATGAACACTTGCATGAAACTTGACTGTGTTAGAGGTTGACAACAACTCTATGAATGTTGATCATTGAGACTAAAACTTGGAAAAAGGGAGATGAATGTCATGAAATTAGATAAATTTAATAAAAATTACAATCCTCCTTTAAATACACTATAAGGATATGAATCATCTGTAAATGATGTAAACCTATCTACAACTCCATGAAAGACCAACTTGTAATTTGAGATTTTGTACTCATCAATTCCACCAAAATAATGAAAACAAAGATGGAAATCATGTGGTAAATATTTACATGTAATATAAAATAATTTTAAATAATTATATTACATGAACCTACTCATACAAGAGGAAAACCTGTAGGGTGTGGGAAATAACATACAAAAATGAACAGTCAACTTCTAAATGATGGTTTATAAAGCACAAGTGACAAATCCTTGAAATATTTATATGAAAATGAAGTGGAATGGGTTAAATATCACCCAAAAATATAAATTAATCTGAAACCTCTTTTATTGGCTATACTAAGTAGAAACTTGTTGACTAGTTTTGTATGTCTATAAGGGTGATAGAGGAGAAGAATGGTTTTTAACCATTTTCAAGACTTCCAAAGTAGATAAAATATTAGGATGAGTCTATGCAAGTTTAAGATCCACTAATAATCTTTTCACATGTGCCACCTTCTTTTAGAGATTGTATAACTTCCAAAACTACCCAAATTACCACCTTTGTTCTTATTTCAATAGGGTACCTATAGGTTTTAGTTAGGGACTAAAATTATTGACATTTAACTAGACCATACACATTGAGAAAGACTTTGGGACACTTTTATTTCTTAGAAAACCATACCACCTTCATAAATGACCCTAATATGACCCCTAAATGACATCAAATGACATAAAGACTAAAAGTGACAATGACCAAAGATAATTTCACATTAAAACACATCAAAAGGAATATGAAACACATTATTACATTATAATAGGCCCGAATATCAAGTTTTGGACTATAAAGGGTTTACTTATTTTGATTTGTGGTCAAAATGGTCAATACGGACTGTGGTCATGCATGTTGTGTGAAAGGGCAATCATGATCCTATAGTTTGTTATACTAAGTAATATGTATATGTATCTATAATTACATGTGAAGTGGTGTTAGGAATTTCTGGCACTAATTATGGTGTCTTATGAACTAGAGTGATATTAGGAACCCATATGGTAGAATAAGTTATAAGTGACATAGGTGATATGTGCTGAGAACCTTGAGAACCCAATAATACTAATCTCAAAAAAAAGTGAGTGGAGGAATTATGCTATGAGCTATAAATAATGATCATGTTATATCTAGTAACTATGTTGGAATTATAATTGGTGACTATGAAGTAACTGCTTATGGAATAGGAAGGGGTTACTCGTATGGAAGACCGTCAACTTTGACAACCTGATTTACACGTATGTATTTCAGTCATCTATAAACTATGGATAGGATATATCATAGCTAATATAACTATGACATACCTAATAACATATCAAACATACCTGTAGTAGGTACTACTAAGAACCAAATGTCTATATGTGATAGTTCACCCTGTAATGAAAGCATAATCTCTGTGATGGAGCTCTGAACATGACCACTAAAATCACTAATAATTTTGTCTATGGGGAATATATCCTACTTTGAGTACCCCAAATGATATAAAATTGTCATAGCGTACATGTTAATGTTTGATACATTATCAACCATAACACTCTAGATAAGATGATGGTTTATGTATGTTCATATAAAGAATGCATGAAAATTTGTATCATCATCAAAAATATTATGCTCTAAGAAGGTGATAAGTGGTCTAGGTAGAACTATAGTATGGTACATGCCAATGATATTATGTAATGGGTGTGCCTCCTCTATAATATTATGATATGAAGTTGGTGGTGGATGTGCTTGATATGCGTAGTGAATACCTGATGTGATCCCTACCTCATTTTTTGTGTGATTTGGAAATGGATGTGAGAATATATTTAATGCCTTAGATTCCATTTTATATACTTTTGATGCCTCTTTAGGTGTGCCCACATCAATACTATTAGCCTCAATCAAATCTTGTATCTTATGTTTTAAGCTTAATCATCTACTTAATATATGGCTTGGTGCCATATGATACTTGCAAAATGCATTAGAATCATAGTTATTTAGAAGAGGTTGTGTCATATCAACCAATTTAATGGGAGGGAGAGATATGACATTGCATTCCAAGAGCTATTTTAAAACTCATGTTAGTGACTCTAGAAGGTTAATAAAGATTTGGTGGGGAGGAGTGAATAAAATGAAGTGAGGAGATGGCTTTGAAGCTACATTAATTGTGGCCATTTGATCACTCTTATTCTCAATGGTCTTTATCTTGTATTTAGGCTTATTTGAAATCTTAGTAGTTGATTTTGATATATTGGTATACTTTAATTTCCCATTGATAAGCGCTTGACCTCTATTTTTTTTTTATTAAGGTTCAAGGATGGTTTTTTTGACTAGGGACCCTAATCCATATAAGAAGAACTTATACAAAGTAGAACAAGAGGACTCACCAAGTCCCAATGAGAAACAAGATAAAATAGTCACAAGAACAACTACAAATAGTAAAAATACAACTTGAGAACAACTTAAGTAATACCAAAGGTAAAAGATAGCTAGAAAATAACAACAATCACTCTAAATGTCTAAGCTCCTTGTGACATCCTTCTAACAATTTTTCATGTTTTTCAGGTTTAAGTCAATCTAAAGAAGCATCTTTTACTCATCAATGCATTGAATATGCTTACCATTACCCTTTGAAGATCCTTTCCTATCAATCAGTCCTCTTATGTGAGACCTTAAGTTCTTCAAAATTTGAATTCCTTCATGCATGGTTACCTTACTTCCATTGACCAAGTAGGTAATATTATTCTTAAGCTTGTCATTTTTACATTCGAAGGAACCAACCCTATCTCCAAGTATTTGAATTTAGGTATTATAATCTTTATCAATATATTATTGACTCAATATTTCATTCTCCCATTGAAGAATTTTCACTTTGCCTTTGAGCTTAGACAAATCCCTCATGAACCACTTCATAATCAATTTCTGTAAATCCAATTCTTCTTCACTTTTGACCATTTTTTATTTACCTTTTAAGAAATCAACCATGACATTAAATTTTTATTTGGTTCATATGATTGATCTTTATTTCTTTTACTATGTGGCACAAATCTGTGAATGTTGGAAGCTTCTTAAACAAGATAGCTTCATGTAATGATGGTAAATGAATTTATTTGAATGTCCTAAAGCTCTTTGTCTTCCATGGGGCTAGTCAATTTAGATAATATAATCTTGTATCATAAGATGTATTCTATGATAGGTTCATTTAAATTTTATTTCAATTGTGTAACTTGGGAATATGAGATCTTGTCACTAATATTGATGGATAAGTTTGCTAAAAACATGTCTACCAAATGATTGAATGCTATGATAGATTTATTTGATAAGTCATAAAACCACTAAAGGGCACAATCCTTTAAATTATGTGGAAAAAAAATTGTGAGAATCTAATCATTGGACATGGAGTCCAAATATGCTATGTGAAAAGCTCTAAGATGATGCTCTAGGTCACCCTTTCCATCATATAATATAAAATTAGGTACCACAAATTTGTATGGCAAGGGAGTTGTTGCTATGTGATGTGCCAAAGGTGTATGTAAGAGAATATTATAATCCAACACATGTGATGTCCTAGTGGTTTCCTTCTCAAGATGTAACACCTTAGCTTGTAAAGTATGAACCTTGTGCATAAGGTATTGTATATCTAGAGTATAAGAATTAGTAATAAGAGGTGTAGATATCATTGAAGGTTGAATTATAATTATAGGTTATGTTAGCTAAGTTGGCCCACTATAGGTGTAACAATGTTATTAGTTGGGAGAGTTAAAGATTTACCATTATTTATTTTTGAAGCTCTACCTAAATAATAATGATGAGGTAATATTTCATATTCACATGTTTGGACACAAAATCTTGTAATTATTTCTTATCAGTTTCATCAAATCGACTGTTGAATTCTACCATTATAGTTTGGGAAGTAGGAAAATAAGTTTTTATATATTTTAAACCTTTAAAAAATTTTAATCTAAGAAATATTGCAAAAAATAAATATTTAAATAAATCTAAACTTTTAGAACTAAAATCTAAGCAAAGACACAAAAAGGATACAAACCTTAAGAACATCTAGGGTTAGGGTTTGAGCAATGTTTGAAGTAAGTCAAGTTCACCAAATGTTTTAACCTTTTAGGGTTTTACTAGTGTAAATCCTATATTTTATTAAAGGGTTGTGTATTCTAAATTATGGAAATAATATACATAAAATAACCACTAATTTTGTACATATTTGACTAGCTTTGAATTTCCAAAAATAGTAATAAATATGTTCAAATAAATACTTATCTAGAAAATAATTGATACAAATGATTTGAGTACTAAAAACTAAGATAAGAATAGGTCTAAGTGTCATCAACTGGATCACTATATTAGAACTGCTCTTTGATAGTAGTAACATATTTGGATAGAGGCACCATGTGGCTCTAGTGTCTTGATAATGGCACTAATGTATTTTATGAAGGATTGCCCCAAAATTTTGAGTGCACCTATGTCTATGTTTTTGGGTTCTATTCATGCATGCACAAAGTCTAGAATTCTATATTATGCTTGTAATAGCTTGTTTATGATGTATACCCTAATCATACTTACAAGTAAGGTATGAGATAAAATGTGTTTTAATTGGTAGGATAGGTTAGACATCCACAAAACCCTATTGTGAAGAGAGTTGCGTACATACCAATACTCTAAGGAGGGATCAAGCATGATGTAGTTCTCCCCACCTAAGTGCTAATGCAAGTGCAAGTGATTCTAGTATGATAGTGTCCTTGAGTGCCTTGAGTGTGCTTAAAATTAGAAATATATAAAATCAGAGCTTAGGATAGTTTTTTAATGGTAGTATGCAAAATTAGGGAAACATAGGGATTAATAACCTTGATTTTACTAAATTTGTTTCATGTTTGAATAGGTATTTTGCATCTAATTTACATCTAGTGGATAGAGGGATGAAAGTCATGTATTTATAGTGTTATATTGATCATGTAGATATTAAAAGATGCTTAGGCCAAAATTAGAATGTGTTTAAATTTGAAAATATATCCATCTAAGAAAGATAGGATAAAGGACATAGGCACCATTTTGCAAACACTATCACCACATGGATCTAGTTTCCTTGATGTGGTGCTAATGCACAACTAGAAAAACACTAGGCACAAAGCACTAGGATAAGGAAATGAGGGGTTCGGACTATGTTTGATCTAACTAGGAATGACTATGGCCTACACAAAGTGTAAAATATTGTGATAATATGATCTAGGATAGGTTTAGGGCTAAGCTAGGAATAGGTAGTCTTAACTATTACTCTTAGCACTTAAATACCACTTTTAGGTGATTACATAGTTTAAGTGAGGCTCATTAAGTACCCTAATTTTTTGATGTTAGGAAATGTTTCCCCCTTATGTTACACACATGTAAAATTCATTAATCCTAAGTACATTACCAACTATAATTAAAATATAGTAAAAAATAAAAAAACATACTAAAAAATATTTTAAATAAAAGAGAATAATATAACATAATGTACAATTGTGATTGACCATACTTAAAATTAACAAGTATTGGTGGGCCTAGGTTGTACCATGGATTACAAGGAGGGCATGTATAGGAGGGTTTTTTTGAGCTCAGAGCATGATAAGGCTCTATTTTTCACTCCATGTGTAGAGTCTTAATTATGACCATAGTGAGAGATCAATGATTAATGTGTTGAATACATGATGACTAAAAATGTCCTTGAGCACACTTAGGAGTGCCCTGGGTCTAACCATATTGAGCTTCAAAGTAGGATTTGCTATTACCTAGGATATTATGATGCTTGTCAATATTCTATGGATATATAAAAATTCATTTTTATTTGGCACGTAAATATTATCACATCATACAAAAATAAATCACATCTTTCTTTCCTTGATGATATGATTTTAACATTCACTCAAGGATCTCACAAACAATTCATAAATGATAATATAAATAATGTACTAATTCTTTTTTTTAATGTGCAAGTAATAAATAGTAGTTAGCCTAAAGGTACATGTAACACTGGAAAGGATTGTTTAGTAAGATACAATTTGGTGAGACAACCTAGTGCCTAGCATAAAATACTTATGCTAAATCACATTTAAATGTTGAGGATGCAAAACATATAAAACTAATGGAACTTAATCACTCCATAAAGGAGATAATTTATAAGGTTATTTAGGCTCTCTTCTACTCCTTTTGTTCATGGGTGAAATTTCAATCTCATCCTCCCCTTTCTCATCCCTATCCATATAACAGTCCCCTAAAGACCTGGTTGTCATATAATCCTCATGGATGCTTCTCAAACCCTTTTTAATCTCATTGGATGGTAACATAGAGCTCATCACATCATTATACACAACTATATTATTTTTTACATAGAGATAATCAAGTGTATTAAGTTCAAAATTTTAAATTATATGAAATAACGAAGGAAAACCACACACTAGGCATGTTGATGATAGTATTTTTCCTTTTTTATTATTTCAGCTATCCTGTCATGAAGCCACAACCATCTCTACATATGGATCTCATTTATTTGGGATACCTTCTCACTCTCAAGATTTTAGGTGACTTTAAAAATCTTCTATTCAATATATGACTAAGGGAAGGAGAATTAATGGAATGTTATGGTCTCAAGATATGCACTGAATGGTTTTCTTGACTAGGATTTAAGGATTTTAAATGAAATATGTCAAGAAGATGTAATATCTTAGAGTGCCAAGGTTGTAGTGTTATTATCCTAGAATAATATATGAGAAGGAACAATCTGTATCTTCCATTTCTCTTCAATATTTCATGCCCCATGAGCATAACATCTAAGGAAATAAAAGTTGTTGACCTTTCATGCCATGGGAGATTAACATGTGATAAATATGTAGAGAGGGATTCACATTTTCCACCTATGGCATAGGAAAAATTCATGGACACCCTATATTTACCACTTATGTGAGAAGAAATATATTTCAAAGCCCCACCTTTTCCACCTATGGTAAAGGATAGATTTATGAAGGTGATGCCTTTCCCCCCATGGTGGAGGAAAGATTTGGGAAGGTGTCTTATCTATTTGGGATTAATGGAGAAAATTAAGATAAGCTTACATTTTATATTAATGATGAGGAAGTGATTTTACTATGACCTGTTACCTTATGAGGGGAATAGGTAAATTTATTAAGAGGAGAGGAAATAACAACATATAATGAAGTAATGAGGCCTCCTCCTTTGCCAAAAACATTTTATAAATACATAGAATGGAATTATGATCAACATGTATAGGACACATCATCAACAAAAATCCTAAAGTCACACTTTCCACCATAGAATTCCATCCATAATGAATCATGAAGGCATCCACAACTGGATGGGAAATATGTTGATGGAACATTATGGGCCCTCAAAGGTATTCACACTTTACCATGTGGCATGATTGCATTAAATTTGGGCCTCTCAATTTCTTGGATTATCTACCATTTCCTCTAGGCTTTGAATGCATAAGATTTTTCCACATGGTGACATCCTAAGCCTTCGAGTCTCATAGGCTTCAGGGATAGCTACTTACTCCCCCATAGGGCTAGGTTACCATTGATTTAAAGGCATGTGACAATTCTATGTATTATTTATCTTCAAGACTTAAAACATCATAGTAATTAGGAGTCTCTATAGAGGTTGGGATGTTTGGGACACCTAGTGCCCACCATAGATTGTAATACGTGTTATAGCAGGTAACTCAATAGGTGTTGTGTGAGAAACTTAATAGAAGTTTATGTTATGGAAATTGGGCATTAACATATTTATATAGGGACATTATGATTCTCAGTACAAATATATATGGTTCACCTTCTTTTTTTCTATAGTCTTGATATTTTTTTTTATAATTTCATTATATATATATGTATGTATGTATGTATATTTAATTTTTGGGATTTTTTGGGTAAGTGCTTTCTTTTCAATTGTGGAGTAAATTCCCATTTTAAGTGTACAATGTGGGAACTCCTTAATTCTTGAGAATTAAACCTATAAACCCTTATTACCACTTGGGACCAATTTCCAATCGATCATATTTTATCTCAACTACTGACTCATCTACCATGACATTCACATTATATCACAAATGATGTTCCCTTATGCACCTATGTGGCATGAACTTTGAAAATTCTTTAATACTCATTTCAATGACAACAAAAGCAATAATATAACCTTTATAACCTCAATGTAATACACCTACATTAGCATCAATGTAAAATGTGTATGATATGGGCCATTTAGTGTATGATATCACATGAAATATGATGTCATTTCCCCTTATCATCACCACCCAACTCACTTTGAAATCTTTCACCACTTGTAAGTTATGTATGGTCTTGACATAATTTATCTAGGTGTTAATATATTGGTAGCATAGATGAACATAAGTTACAATATAGACTTTAGAACCTCATTGTCTTATCTCCATATCATTGGCATTACAACATTGACTTGAGTTGCATATCGAACATGGAGTCTTCTTACAATCAAATCAACATCATGTTTTCCTTGTCAACCTTTCATAATAACAAACATCTAATAAAAGAACCTGCCAATAGTTGCCTTAAATATACACAATCCCAATAGACATAAATTCAACCTATCACATAATGATTAGGCAAAGAGGGTATTTATTTATATGAAGAATGCAAGCCATCATAGACTAAAGCATTACGTGACAATCTATATCCTGATTAGTTTTCTCCCATAATTACTTTACATGAACTTATTTTGACATCAAAATACAATCTTATAGATCATGAAAGTGGTGAATTATTTTAAGGTGAGTTGGGTGATGATAGTGAGAAGAAATGACAAGGCATTTAAGTCAATAGAATTGAAGAGACTTAGGTAACTATGGACCATTTAGAGGCTTCTCTTATCAAAGTTAATAACTATTTTTTGGGTGGATTTGTTAAGGTTTTATTTTAGTAAATCAAGTTTATTTAAAGTGATAGAGTGTAATTTGGTAGTTGGACCTCACTTCAAACTCATGATGGCTGACCTCATCTCATATTTTGTGCACGAAGTGGTAAATAACAAAAATATGTTATTCATTTTAAAAATCCTTCAAAAATATAATTTTTTTATGAGTGATCCCTTAGTTTTTATTTTATTTTTATTTTTTACCAATAGGGATAAATAATATGCTTATGAATATAAACTCTAATTTTGGTTGTCTTTTCTTCCAAGGGTTCACGTATGGTATTTTCATATGCTCTTAAACCTAATGTAATTTATCTAGGTGTCATATATTGACATCATAGATGAATAGAAGATACAAGATAGATTCTGGGACATTAATGTCTTATCCCCACATTAGTTCCATTATGACACTAATTCGAGCCAACATCGAACATGGAGCCCCATTGCAATAAAATCAGCTCTCATGACATACTTGTCCACCCTTGGTAATAGAAAATGACCAATCAAAAATGTTTCCACCCTACAAGTTGTGGACCCCTTTATAATGTGTGCAAACCATGTAAATCCATTTTTGATGTAAAAAATGGGCCCTTATTATTATGATATCATCTAAAATATTTCACCACTTTCATGTTTAGTATGGCCTTGCCCTTTCAAACCCTACTGCCATTGCTCAAGCTCAATGTGAAATGGAATGTTTCCTCCCTACATTATTGATTGCCACATCATATGAATGACTACACAACCTCATTTTCCACTAACACCTCCACAAAAATATAAGACTATTGTTACTTACCACTTCATGCATAAAAGGCGAGATGGGGTCATTGGTTATGGGTTTTGAGTAAGGTATGACTATCGATTTACATCTTTCACTTTATAAAACCATACATTACCAAAACACAAAATTACATCCCTTTTAGTGTAACTTGTAATTTTAGTTATAATATTAATAATTATAATATGAAAATGTATTAATATAATATATACTATGATTATGTAGTAATATATAATATATAGTAAGATTGGATATTATATAGTTTTATTATATTTACATATATTATATTATAGGAATATATATATATATATATATATATATATATATATATATATATATATATACAATTATAATTATGATAATATCTATAGAATGATCATATATTTATTATTAATATATGATAATTATATATATATATATATATATATATATAAAGTATAATTATGATAATATCCATATAATTATCATATATATATATATATAGTATAACATATATTAATAATAAATATATGATAATTCTATGGATATTATCATAATTATACTTATATATATATATATGTATATATATATATGTATATATATATATATATATATATATATATATATATGTATATATATATATATATATATATATATATATGTATATATATATATATATATATATATATATATATATATATATATATATATATATATATATATATATATATATATATATATATAAAGTTTGAACCCAATTACCATGCAATAACACCAAACCAAATGCCTTGAGAAGCTATTGACACTTGGAAGAAAGATAAATAATTTGAAGGAGGTTGATGATGATAGGCGTGGAAAAGTTGGAAGAGTTTGGTAACATGTATGAATGAGTAAATAGGTCATAATGATTGAGTGTTTTAACATCGATGATTAATTTTTTTTAACCATCTCCAATTCTTGTATTTGAATTCATGCCAAATGGAACTCTTTTTTAACATTTACAAAGGTAAAGAGGAGAGAGGCTTCTATGGAGAAAATAAATCAAGATAACTAAAGACATTACCAATGCTATTGAATACTTTCATTTTTCCATAAATCCTCTTATTAATCATAGGGACATCAATTCCAACAACATTATACTAGATTATGTTTTCAGTCAAATGTAAATAAAATCATAGAAATAATTCATCTTGGCAGACTCTAAATTGATGTTGAGGGCTGACGAGGTGGTGGATACAATTATGCAACATCAATGATTTATAGGGTCTTTAAATTTCACACTTTTACAATTAAAAAGATAAAAGATGTTTATACAACTATTAAATTTCATCCTTGATTTTATAGTTAGCTAGCCTTCTATGCATTTGTGCCATTACAAAGATATAAGAATAATAAAGAGAAAAAGCAACATTACAAGCATAATTGAGAATAAAAATTATATAAACATTGACATTATAATATTAATATCATGTAAATATCAACACTTTATAATCCACAACACCATACATCCAAAAATAGGCACATCATATGCCATTACATACATAAAAAATAAACACATGTACATAAATTTATCCATCAAGTACAAAATCCTAGTGACTTGTCAATATTCCCCTTTCTATTCCTTATTTTGATGTCCAAGAAGCTTTTATTTCATCTTATCCATTAAAACCTCCTTCTTGAGAGACTCTTCACTATGGCCATAATCCATAGGTGCAGGTGCATAATGTTTTCCCACATCTTTCTTTTACCCCAAAATATTTTCTTTCACCTCCTCTAAAAATCCCTTTCTTCTCTCCATGTACTCCCCCTTCTTTCTTGTGCCTTGGAAGATTCTCTTTCAACCCACCCTCTTTTTTATTCTTCTCTCCTTTCTATCCTCCTTCCTAACTAAAAGACTGTACATAAATTTCTCCATTAATGTCATCATCAGATCCAAAAATAAAATTCAAATTAAATAAATTTAGCATTAGAATGCATGAAAATCATAGAGCTTGAAGAAGAGTTTTGTTGTGATTGACATTTCCCCCCATTCACCCTTTGTGAACAATCTTTTCACCTTCATTGTGGTATTTAGGTTCTTCTATGTGGTCATGAGATTCACAGTGAACCTCACTACATCACTATAGACATTAAATAAGAGAAGGTGGGTTATATGGTGGAGAATACTATATGTTCTACCCATACATAAAAATTAGGGTGTAAAAACAAGGTACATAAAAATAAGATTTGCATCATCAGATATTTTTGTCCTATATAAAACAAATCTTTAATATTGGCACCCCAATATAAAAACCTTTAACATAATTAATATGTAAATATTTTCATACATGATGATGTGCTTTCTTTAAAAAAAATTATTCATGTACAGAGGAGATTGGTGTTTACACCCTCTCGACACCACCGAGCAGGCTCAATTGCCAAATTTTTTTACATGTGTGAAACACATAAGAATCAACCAAAATAAATTGATAATCATTTACAATTTTAAATTATGATGTGTGTTAGTCATTATATGTGAATAATTATAGTTGGTGGCATTTTATATTTTATTATTTGGAGTTGGATATAACAACCCTAATAGTCTAGCTAAACCCACACATACTTCCATTCAGGTGCTATCTAAGAAACATAACCATCATTATATTTATTATATATAGTTGTGTATGCCCTACTATAATTATCTTATTTTTTTCATCGATTGCCACCTTCACATTTGCTAGCCTGTTTATCAGGGAGGTCACGGGTTCAAATCTCTAAAAGTGGGAAATGAGTGGAAAGTACATACTTAAAAAAAGTGTGTATGATGGGAAATAATGATCATGCATATGATAGGGTTATTTTTTAAATTATTTCTTCACCTACCTCATGAAATCCCAACTACCTATAATATCTCTTATTTCTTCTCCTTTCCAAATTCCTTCCTTGAAACATTATCCATGCTGCTTTTCAATAGAGCTTTATTTTGTGATTCAATGTACTTGTTGAATTTATTTATTTATTTATTTTTATTTTTATCATTATTATTTTTTTAATTGAATACATATTATATTGATAAAATAATAATTAATACATTATGTTTCAATCAATTTCCACTCATTTCTTAATTTTGAAAGTAATAATGAAATTAGTAATAGGGTGTGTAGAAGAATACCTAGTAAAGTCCATGCATGAATCTCGATGATGATGGGAACTCCTATTAGGTTGGGAAGGAATAACCTATAGATAAGAAAGACACTTAAAAAGGGTATTGTTAGCAAATAGATGAGTGGACTGCCTAGCGTGAGCTAGATCTACGAAGTGTATTGCTTGCTAGGAGGTCATCAATCCACTGTTATAATAATTAAGATGGAAATGATAAAGTAAAGGTCTACTTGCATAAGATAAATAAAGTGAAATTCAAATGAAGTAGAATTATAGTTAGTAGAAAAGTTACTGAAAGTAGCAAAGCTAGTCAATACTTATGCTAAAATGGTCAGGGTCTAGTCCAAAAAATAAAAAAGTATTATAATCATGCATAAATAGATAAATTTAGGTTTGAATGGGGTCACAGGGATAAAAATAACTTGTTATATTTTTATGCCATAGTGACTATCGATGGTCAGGTAAACCATTGGTGGTATAGGCTAACTATCGATGGTTGGGTAACCATTGACAATCAGTGGTTATGTTAACCATCAGTGGCTACCTATCTAATTCTATAAATGATCAGATGAAAAGGTGCAAATTAGGTCTTTGAGGAAATAGAGGTATATGACAGGGATGAGGGGTGAAAAATAAGATACTAATGGTTTTGATGGGGTATGAAGGTTAAAAATAAGATAAATTAATGAAAAAAAAGTAAAATATACCTAAAACTTATTGGTGGAAGGCTGAATCAATTTGGCTAGAGTGATAGTACCTCAACTTTCAAAAGTGATTCTGATAGAGCTTCAGGTCTCTGGTGATGTTGCTTTCTTATTGAAGGATGTGGATACCTATATGTAAGAGATATTGGATACAAGATTATGGATTATAGATTATGAATCCATTTCACTTTCTCCTCTTCTCCTTTTATAGGATAAAATTGCTAATCAGGATGGAGGAATTTACTAATTTGATAGGGGGATAAAGTTGCCAATTCATGATGTTTTAAATATAGTTTTAAAAGAAAGTTACCATTTAGGGAGATACTTATCTCACACAAAGTTGCCAATGCTTTAAAACTTTAAAATAGGCTTGAAGCTTGAACCATCGAAGGTTAGGCCAACCATTGATGGTTAGGCTAACCATTGATGGTTGAGTGGCTAAAATAAAATGGGTTAAAGCAAATGAAAAGGGGTGAATTAAATGGTTTATTAAAATGTGTTTAGTTAGGGGTTTGATAGGGTCAAGTTGGTAAATGAGTCTAATTGACTAGGTAGTCCACTAGACATGAGGTCAGATGAGGGTCAAAAGGCAATTTGACATCAAAATCCATCATGTGTAATTTTTGAGTGTGTATATTTGTGCCTTTTTGTTATGTAACTTTGATTTATCAAGGTAGAACAAAAATAGATTGTTGGTCAAGGTCTGGTTACTCTAAGTATGGGAGGAGGTGTTCCCCCTCAAAATGGGAGTTGATGAGTTAGAAGCAAAATCAAGTTAGATTTTGATAAATAGTAAATGGGTAGGAGCAAGGTGGGTGACATAAATTTTTTGGGGATTGGAGATGTAAACATGCACACAAAATGCGACTAAGGGTGATAGTCAAGATCACATAAAGGCTAAAGTTGTAAAAATAAGCATGATTCTAGAGGGACATGTTGTAGGGGTAATCAGTATATAGCATTGGTCATAATTGATTAGGTCTATTAAGCCATATAAATAGGGTTAGTGTTGGTCACAAGTATCTAGGGTAGGTAGTGTTCTAGAAATATAGCATAATTGGTTGGGTTATACACAAGGTGGTGTAGAGTTTAAAAGTTTAAGATGGTAAGGATGGTTAGTGTGGTCAAAATGACCATGCAAAGTTGTAAAAAATAAACAAATGGTCTATGTAAAAAATGACCAACATTAAGGTGGACATGGTGTAATAGTTGAGTATGTGTTAGTTGGGAGTGGTCAAGCTGATTCTATATGCATCAGGAAAGTGGGTGCTACCTAAATAGTTCCATGGACATAATATCCAAAAGAACGTTAGGCCAAAAGTAGTTCTTCATAAATTTTAGTAGTGAGGTGGGGTTCTTTTGAAATATGGGAAATAAAAGTGGGACCCTGATCATCGATGGTTGAGGGCTTTCCAGGATTGAGCATCGATGGTCACCTTGACCATCGATGGTCAGGAAAACCCTAAAAAACTAAGAAGATAAAAATAAAATGTGAATGTGTTTTTACCTTTTTGACTTGTTTGGAATTTGTGCTCTAGGTAATTTGGGTGATTTTTCATTTGTGTGGTGAGCATGTTGAGTTGGTGGTAGTGGATTGGGTGATAGAATGTTTGAGGAGCTTGAGGTTTGACCAGATGGAGGGTGGATGAGGGTGTGGCCAAGTGGTTAGATGGGCGCTTTGACCATGACATTGTTCATGAAACAAGGTAGGTGTTTTTGTGAATTTGATAGTAGAGTTGAAAGTGGTGGGATAAAGTTACATTTGAGTAGGTTGAATTAGTGGGGTAGGATTTTGAAAATTATCCTAGGCCATGATGCCCTAGGTTTAGGTTTTTTTTGTTTGTAGACAAATTAATGGGGGAAATGGAGAATGGAAGGGTGTGTTAGGAATGTAATGGGTTATGTAAAAAGTTAGGTAGATAAATTTAGGGATTTAGGATATTTTTTAGAGGTTATGGGAGGTCAAGGGTCTAAGTCATATTGTCGATGATCACACATAGTGACCATCACCAGTTCAACCCAAATATTATTGGTCAAACCTAGGGATAAAAAGGTCCCTAAGGGACCATCGATGGTTTAATGAACCATCAATAGGTGAAAGATTGGTGGAAAGGCTTGGGAAAAGGTGGAAAAAAGAGTTTAAAGTTATGTGGAAAATTTTATAGAATTGTGTTAAAGTAGGAATGTTAGTATAATAAGTGTATGTTAATTTTGGAAGTAGTGAAAGGTTTAAATGATAAAAATGGTTGAATTGATAGTGGTTCAAATTGATAAATGGGTGTAAAAGGTTAAAGTTGTTCAAAATTGATTTATCAAATAGAATTATTTTAGGTGTTCAAAATGATTATTTAAGGGTTAGGGCTAAATAATTAGGGCATTCATTTGGGAGAGAGACACATTGTGTGTGAGGGATATGTGTGGGTGATTTTGAGAGGTAAAATAATAGATGTAATAGGGGTGGGTGGAATAGGTTAACAAATATAGGTGAAAATTTGAGAATGATGTAGAAAATGAAGTAGTCATGCTACTATTATTGTGTGATTATGATACAAACACATGATCAGATTCAGATGAGGAACTAGGTCCCTAAGATCTTCACTGAGGTTTAGGATAAGAGACATGATAAGAGATTCCTGTCAAGGGTTTGAATTGGGGGATAAGAGTTAGATCATTTGGTCATGGTGCCCTAAGGGCTTGATAAATGGCCTTATAGATTATATGTTTTTGATTTTGATATTGACCTACATGTCAATGATGTGAGATGCATATGAGCAAGAGAGACATGGATACATTATTTCATGTATTTTATTACTTGATGTATATGATGAGTATATGCTGATTTTGATATTATTGACATTTGACATGATTATGATGTTTTGATGTTGATGATGTTTATTTGATTATGTATTGATGTAGATGATGATCATGATGTGGTTATGTTTATGGATTATGGATGACATATATGATGTTTTAGGTGTAGGGTTATTTTTGACTCTTTATTTTAGGTATTTGATGATGGATATGATGGATGATGATGAATATTTGTTTATATGATGATGTAGTTGACAACATGTTTTCAATCAAGATGTTTGTTGTTGTTGAGTTTAGTTTACACATGATCATGAATAGTTGATAGATATATTTTGATGATGTTGTTTATAAGATGATTATGACAATGTGGTTTATAGATAGGATGAAGATGTAATATTCATAGATATGATGATATTTTAGTTTTATTATAGGGTGACGTTTGATGAAGATAATGTGTTATTATGATATTATAATGGTATGTTGTGATTATGGTTTTTTGATGTTTTATTTATGGTAGGCTATGGTTTATATTTGTTCTATTCATGGTTCATAATGTTATGATTTGATGAGAATAATGGTTTCATGTTTGAATAGGATACATGATATGAATAAATAATGAAAGCACATAAATTAGGTGTAGGTAACGAACTAAATATGAGAAAGAGATAAGATTTATGAAACAAATGTCCATATGAACTAATGGAGGGAAAATAAAAGGCATGATGTTTTACGTTGGTGAGGACCTAAAAATAAGAAAACATAGTTGGATTGACTTAGTGAATATAAGCCTTTGAAATGCTTTATATGAGCATGATTTGATTGAGAAAGGGGGTATCTTGATCACTTTGTGTCAAGTAAGCTCATAGTCCCTTGAATTTAGAGAGGGATTGAAGGGAAAGAAGGTGATAGGTAGATGGTTGAATGCTAAATGGGTGAAAAGGTAACTTGATGTGGGTTAGATTGCCCCTTATAAAGGTGACCAAAGAACATTAATATACAAGTCCATGCCTTAATATGATATGTAGATTTATCAATGTGGGAAGTCTATAAAATTACATATATAGGACCCAATTGTGGTGTACTAGGATAATGCATAGATTGATCGATGCAGGAAGTCTAAAAATGGTAATTATAGGAGCCAATTATGGCTTACTTTGATTTTGACATAGGATTTTTTTTTGATTTTATTATTTTGAAAAGTTATTAAATCTAATCGATGCAAGAAGCTTCGAATGGTTATTTCTTAGCCATCCTTCAAGGAAATGGTCTAAAATGTAATTTTATAGTTGTCCTTCAAGGGAGTAGTCTATTTTTAAGAAAATTTTAATTATTGGGTAGATTTCCTTCAAAGGAACAATCTAAAATAATGGACCCAAGTGATGTTGGTATCACAATTTGTCAATTTTAAATGCTAGGCTAGACATAGACAAGTCTATTTAGGCTTAAAGGTTTAACTTTATGGAGGCAGAACTTTAGCATAAAAGGTCAATGATAGATCGAGAAGTGGTTTGAGAGATAGCTAATCATGGGATTCCACCTAATTAGAGACAAAAAGTATCCATTAGAACCATGTCATGGGTAGAGCTATGGTACCCATGCCTAGGATTAGGCTATAACTATGATGGATAATCACATAGTTTTATGTTTTAATCCATTATCCCCAAGGAGATTAGGGATAAGTAGGTGAAAAGAGGTGAAAATATTGTAAACTAAGGGATGAGCTTAAGTTAGACACAAAGGTGAGTTTGATCCTTATTTTAATAATAGAAAGGATGCAAATGTGAAGCATTAAGAGGCTCAAGTTTTGATTTGCCTTCGAGAGAGGAAAAATGATAACCACCTAAACCATACTTATGGGTTATGATATAGGGTCCAAGATAATTGAAATAAAACTTGCCCTTTTTGATTTTATCTATATTAGTCACATGTTGGTTTTACTTAAGGATGAGGTCTCCAATGTTGAACTCTCACTCTTTTATCTATTTGTTATATGTGTGCTTGATTCATTATTGATATACATGAAGATGAGTAAGTGATATGAGGTGATGTTTATTGAGTACTTCAAGATGTGTAAGATGTTCTTGATGAGAATCACTCTCAAAAAGGATTTCATGTAAGGATATGTGAAGAGAGGGAATTTAGACTTTGAGAGGTAAGACAACCTCTACTCCAAAGATGAAAGAGAAGGTGGTATCTCCTATGGAAGTTTAAATGCTAGTATGATAGGCCCATAAAGTGAAAGGAATGTGCAAGTGTCAATCTCGACCTGAAGCACTAACTACTTTGGTTAACATTTTGATGAGTGTTTTGTTAGAAGTTTTTTCATATCCATTAGCTTATGGAGAATAAGGTGAGGAAAAGCTTAAATTGATGCCAAAATCATCATAGAGACCTTGGAATTTCTAGAATTTAAAAGATTTGCCATTATTAGTGATGATATTATGAGGAACATGAAAGCAATAGATGATATGGTGATTGATGAAGTTGATAATTTTTTTAGCTTTGGTTGAGATAAGAGGGATGGCCTCTACCCACTTAGTGAAATATTTGATAGCGGTAATGATATATTAATACCATTATGAATAATGGGGATTGATTTCCCAAATAAGGTCAAGACTTCATTATGAGAAAGGCCAATAATCTATAGACACATGAAGGCCATGGGGAGGTGCATGATGTAAGTTAGCATGTTGTTGACATTTGACACACTTATTTATATAGTCATAACAATCTTGATTGAGGGTGGGCCAATAGTAGCCAAGGAAAAGGATATGTTCAATAATAGGTAGGCCATTAAAGTGTTCGACATAGATTCTATCATGTGTTTCCTTAATGGTATGGGAGGCTTCATGGCTACATAGATAATGAAGAAGGATGCCATCAAAGCCATGTTTGTAAAATATTCCCCCTAGTATGGTGTAATGAGAGGTACCCTAAAAAAATAATCTTTGGGCATTCTTTGAAAGGATAGGAAGAATAATTCTAAGGTCAAGGTAGTCAAAAGTTTGGTCATACCAAATTTCAAAAGGAGATGTTTCCAAACTAAAAATGGTAGGGAGATTAAAATTTATATATGAGGGTGTGAAAAAATGATGGATGGTGACAAATAGTTTAGATTCTATAGGTTGAGATGGAATTTGGGAAGTAAGAGAAGACATCATATCTATGCATTTGTTAATAGATCAAAGAACTGATTGAATAAAGTGATTGTTGAATGAAGCTAAGAGTACATCCATGAGTTGTTTTTAATTTACGAGGACATAATTTTTACATTAATAAGATCCATTGACCTAGTTGATCACTAGTTAGGAGTCACCAAAGACACTAATTATTTTGACTCCCAAATCTAGAGTGGTTTGGAGACTTATGACCAGGGCTTCATATTCACCTATGTTATTGGTGAATTAAAAGTCAAGTTTAAAATATAGGGGTAGAGGTTCACCATTAAGGGGAATGAGAATCACTCTAACACCTATATCATTTTGGCATTTGGATCCATCAAAAAACATGCTCATTTGGTAGGTGGGTTCCTCCGAAGAAAGAGTTGTGATAAACTCATTTGTAAAGGCAATAAGAAGAGGTTGATTTTCTAATAGAGGAGCTTCGAATAATTGATTAATGATGACTTGTACTTTAATGGAATTTTATATAAAGAACTCAAGATTGAACTCAACTAGGAACATGAACAACTTAGCCATATATTGGTTTTGGTATGGCTTAGAGTGCATATACTTGAGTGGGTTAGTATTGGTGATGACATATGTTTTATGATTAAGAAGATAGTGATGGATTTTTGAGGCCACAAAAACTAAAGTGAGGAATAGTTTTTCGAGATGGGTATATCAAGTCTTATATTCAATAAGGGTATGACTAATGTAATAAATGACTTGATCTTTATTATATTGATCACAATGTGTGAGTATTTCCCATAGGGAATGGTCTACAATGGATATATAGGTAAAAGGTTTGGTCTTCCTTAGGAGGGATGAGGACATGTGGAGAGAGAAGATACTCCTTGATTGAATCAAAGGATTTTTGACATTCTTTAGTCTACTTAAAAGAGGTGTCTTTATTTAGGAGGTGCTAGAAGGGTTGAGATTTATCTAATAACTGGGAGATGAAGTGATATATTTATTGAAGTTTACTCTATAGCCTATCGAGTTTTGTAAGTTTAGTAAGAAAAGGCATCTCTAAGATTTCTCTAACTTTGGTGAGGTATATTTTGATTTTGTAGAGAGAGATGAAACCAAGAAGATTTCCTGATAAGACTCCAAAAATGCACTTCTAGGGATTGAGCTTGACATGATAATGGATTAGTCAATTAAAGATGATTGTGAGAATAATTAGGTGATCCTTATGGTGTTTGGATTTCCCAAGGAGATCATATACATAGTCCTCTATGATTTTATGGATGAAATCATGAAAGATATAGGATATGGCTCATTGATAGGTTGTTCTAGTGTTCTTTAGTCCAAAGGGCATGACCCTGTAGTAGAAAGTTCCCCATGGGGTAATAAAGGAATTTTTATGCTGATATTTGGGGGTAATCAAGATATAATTATATCCTAAGAAATCATCCATGAAAGATAAAATTTCATGACTATTTATAAGATCAACAAGTTGGTCAATATTTGGCAAAGGAAAGTCATCCTTTAGGCAAGTGAGATTGAGGTCACAAAAATTGATATAGAGGTGAAGGCCCCATATGGGTTTAGTGATGGGAGTGATGTTAGGAACCCATTATGGATAATTAATGGGCTGAATGAAGTTGATGGATAAAAGATGTTGAAGCTCTTCTTTGACAAGAAGGGATTTATGAGGATGCATCATATAAAGCTTTTGCTAAACTGGTTTAGCCTCAAGATGTGTAATAATGTTGTGGAGGGTAATAGAAGGGTCAATTTTGGGGATTTATTGATAGGACCAAGAAAAAACTATGATATGGTCTTGAAAGAAAGAAGGGTAATCTTGTTGCTTAGTGAAATTTAAAGATTGGTCGATTTTGATGATACATGGTTATCCCGAGTACCCAAGTTAACATCAATAGTGGATTAATTCAATGTAGTTTGATCCTCAAGAGGGAGAGATTTATGAATTGAAAAATATCCTACATCAAGGTAGGTGAGAATGGAATCATCATCCTATTATTAGATGGTTTTTATGGTAGGAGAATCATGTTCAATCATTTCAGGATGGGAGGAAGGGTTTTAGTTCAGCCACCCTTTTGATAGGTCAAGGGGCTTAAAATAATGATATTGATAAAAAAAGTTAGATGGGATGATATTAGAGTCTTTAGATTGATAAGGAGATGGGGTTGGTGAGGATGGAATTTCTTCATTAATGGTGACAATGGGCTTTGGTGATGTGGGTTCTTTTGGTGGTATAAACCCAAGGCTAAAGAACACATGAGGTTTTTGATTTTTGATTATGGGTAACTCATGAGGTCCTTGTTCATAGAGTCTAAGACCAAACCCCTTCCAAGTGCACCAATAAAGGTAAGTTTTGGCAAAGGATAGTTTATCTAAGTAAGAAAAATTAGTGGTGAATGGTTAGATGAATGGGGTAGTGGCAGGAGCAAGAAGTGGCTGATCAAGTCCCCCATAGACAATTTTTTTTTGATTGTTCGGGAGACCAAAAGGGATGATGGTTCTGATGTTAGGATCATAGGAAGGGTTATATTTGAGGTTCCCATATTCTTGTAGAGTAAGGAAATAATATAAGGCTAAAATATGATATTCCCCAAGAGAGATTCATTGAAGTGTGGATTTCAAGGGGTCCTTAATCAGGATTTGGGATAAAGGGATGGTTGAGCTAGTTGATGCTTCATCATTGTTATGAGTAGTAGTTTTACTAGTTATAGTTGTTGGGGTGGTTTTGTTAGAAGTTGGTTTTGAGGTAGATTAAGGATGAATAAGAATGTCATTAGGCTGGTATATCATATTACAAGAGGAAAAGGGACTAGGATAAACTTTGATGGTAATAACTTATCCCTCATGCTCAAATTTGACACATCAGTGTAGGGTGGAAGGAATGCAAGTCATAGTATCTATCAAAGGGCATATGAGTAACAAATTATATTAGAACTCACCCTTTATAACATAAAATAGTTTGAGAATGATACGAGGCCCCAAGTGGATATGGAGGATAACTGTTCTTAAGGTAGTGGTGATGGTATTTTTAAAGGAGCAAAGGACCATTATACATCCTAACATGATATTTTTAGGTAGTTGAAGTTGGTCATAGACTTGGGAGGAGATAATGTTGATGATATCTCTTCCATAAATCATAACCCTCTTGATGTATACTATGACGAAGAGGGGAGGATCAAAATCCTCAAGATGAACAAGAAGTATTTTAGAATCTTGAAAGGTGACAAGGGTGGAAAGTTGGAGGGATCCAATAAAGGGTGCACGAGGTTGGGGATCATTTAGTTTAACCTCTATAGATTTTAGAGCCTCAATCACTACCTGATGATGGTGGGGTGAGGTGTTGACTAGTTCATAAAGGCTCAGTGGAGACGTTTGGGTCTGGTTGGTGGATTAAAGAGTTGAAGGGTATATCCATGAGATGGATGCCTTATCTTTTCCCTTATCTTTATATTGGGATTGGTATTTCATAACCACATGAATAGTATGGATGAGGGGGTTTCTAGGTTTGATGCTTGCTTTGGTTCCTCATTCTCATCCTTAGGTAGGAGTGGGAGAGTGGGTAAAGGTTGGCTTGATGGTAAGATTGTTAATGGGGGTAAGAAGGGTTCATCTGATAATAAATCATCCTCATCATATAGGCTATGAAAAAGTGCTCGGAGAGCTTTACAATTCTTTGTGTCATGTTTCAATGTCCTATGATATGCATAGATCAATTTATCAATAAACTAGGAAGGTTTAGTATTGGAAGATAAAAATGGTTTGATAGGTGATAAGTTAATGGAATAAGTATACAACAACCTTTGTAGGATGGTTGAGTAGGATTCATTCAAAGGAATTAGAGGTGATGGGTCTATAGTTTTGGGTATCGGAGCCTTCTTGGGTATACGCTTTATCATAAAAGTTGTAGTTGGAAGAATGATTTTAATTTATGGTTTTGGTTGGGTTTACTTGGTTACAGTTGGTTTAGAGGTTGAAGATTTAGATATGGAAGACTGAGATGATGAAGGTTTAGCTATAGGTGGGAAAGTAGAGGTAGATAGGTTAGTTAAAAATGATGGATAACTAGAGGGTTTGATGGGTATAGGAAGAGAAAAGGGGGATGGTTTCCTTGATGAGTAATAGGTAATTGGGATGGTAGAAGGATGGGGTCCTAAGATGGAAGGTAAGTGGGAAGGGGGTGGTATGGGTCTAGTTAGAGGTGGAGGTTTGAGTAACTCTACCTTATTAGTTGGTCTAGTTGGAGGTTACATTGGTGGACTAAATGAGGTTAAGTCTAACTTCAAAGAGGGGTGAGTGTGGCTAGGTATGGGAAGAATTCCTAAGTTTTTGATTAGTTTGGTGTGAGAAGCATAAGGTGATATGGAAATTTAGAAGAAGGTTGTTGGGATGATTCACTTATGGTTTTGGAAGAGGTATTTGGTAAAGAGGTAATAATGGGTTTAAGGGTGGATTCAAGGGAAGTTGAGGATTTAGATTTGTTTTGATAAGGGAGTCCAAGATGATGCTAAAATATGGCTCTATCAAGGTTAGGTTGAGAAGTGAACTCTAAACTTTGGAATAATCTATAAAAGGGATTGTAGATGGGTTTCGTTCCTTGGTCATTAGTTTCAAAGCTTAATACCTTAGGTGGAGAAGAAATAATAGTTTATCTATCCTTATTTTTGATGAATGGTTCCAAAATTGGTGGTTAGGTAGATGAGGTAACCTTCTCTTGGTTAGGGATAGTTTCCAAAGAGGGCATGGATGGTTTTATGATGGGGGAGGTAGGTATGGTATCCTTAAGTGACGGAATAGATAGAGTTTATTCCTTTGTTTTGATATCCAAAGGAATGGGAGGTAGTTATACTAATTCAATGGATGGAGTAGAAGAAGAAATGGTTATAGTAGAGGTTGTCTCTTTTAGTGTTTCCATCAAAGGAGAGGTAGGTAAAGCTAAGGTCTCCTCAAGTGAAGAGAGGGGTGGTTAATTCATACATTTGAGTATCTAAAGGACTAGGGGGTGAGTTTACTAATTTTGTTTGGGTGATTGAGGTAATAGTATCTTCAACAATGGGCTAATTATTAATAAAATTGATTATATGTGCCTCATGAGAGTGAGATGGTTCAAGTTGGTTATCATGATGTTGGGTAGGAGTGTGATTGGGAAAAGGCTTGTGGAAGATGTTAAGGCACTAATTGGGAGGTGCATTGGGATTATTAAATGCAAGTTATCCACTATCAATCAAGTTTTGGACAAGACTTTTAAAGGTATTGCATCCATTAATGTCATGTCCTATGACTTGGTGAAAGGCACAATAGTCATTCTTATTGTACCACCTAGGTACGGGGTGAGAAGTATCAAATTATTGGGGTGGTTTAAGTAGTGGGAGTTAGACGAGGTTAGATTTGAGAAATTTATCCAAGACTAATGCATAAGATTCTCCAATGGGAGTATATTTTTTTGGAGGATCTTAGTTTTGGTTTTATTGATAGGGAGGGTTGGAATAATTGGTTTGAGGTGGTTGGTTGATAGTTAGAGGTGGAACAGTTTTTAGAAAAAATGAGTTTGCGGATGCTTTTTCTCTAGTATTATATTGGTTATTAATTTTAATGGAGGAAGGGTCATTGGATTTAAATCTAGAATTATTGTTCTGTATTTTCAATTTCCCTTCATTAATGGCCTAGTTTTCTAGTTTACGTGCCATGGTGAATGCCTTATCAAACATTCACAAGGTTTAAACTTGAAGAGTGAGGGCCATATATTTGGCACAACCCTGAGAGAAGAGTTCAATAAATTTGGGTTAGGGTAATGAGAAGGAAAGTTTGGTTGATAAGACCTATCCATCTAGCCATGAAATCAATAATTAAATCATCATCAAATTATTTAATAGAGTAGAGGTCTATAATAGAAACTATTTTAGATATATTTATCAAAAAATGCTCTAAAAAGATTTGGGCCAATTGGGAGAAAGAAAAGATGGAGTGCATGGGAAGAGAACTATACCATTAAGGGATGGTCCTGATAAGGACATGGGGAAGGTTCAAAAAAAGAGAGCATCATCATATGTAATTAAATAACAAGAATGATGGAATGCTCTCAAATGTTGTTGGGGGTCTTCTTTGCCTTGGAATTTGGAAAACTTGGGTAATTTCCATTAAATAGGATATGAATATATGGGCATGGATGGATTCATGGGTTCATAAAAAATTTGATCATAAGATAAAAGGTTATGAGACCTAGAGAGAGATGACTCCAAGTTAGTCATTTTGTCCATTAATATCTTGATCAAATATGGTTGGGGTTGGGAAGCTGCATAGTTAAGGGGTAAATTTTGTTGAGGTTGGGTGGTAGCTATGTATGGATAGGTGGTAAAAGGTGATGAAGAAGCCACATATTGGTAAGTGGTCATAATAGGTTGAGATGGTGCCACATAAGGGTTGAATAGCATAAATGGTTGGGTGGAAGATGCTATATATCCTTGTGGGTTAAGGATATATTGATAGGTTATCATGCATACTTGTTGAGGTATGGATGTGGGTTGAATTAAATGTATGGTTAATATAGTTGGTTGAGGTTGGGTAGATTGAGGTTAAGTGGTGACTCTAGTGTTAATGGGTGGAAGTTTTTGAGGGATAGATAATACCATGCTCTAAAATGGGGTAGAAATTAGTGGATTGGTTGTAATAAAGGGAAGGGTGGAAGTAGGGGCAGAAGATAACCCCATGGTATAGGTAACTAGAGGTAAATTTGAACCTATATGTTAAGTGGGGGGTGTGGTAGGATGTGTTTGGTTAAAGGTTAGAATGTTGGATTGGGTTTGGGTAGTGGTAGTAGATGGGATGTTGGAAGAAGAAGAGTGTTGGGTCAACAAGGGTTGGGTTGAGGTAATACCCACCATAAGATGGGGAGGCATATCATAAAGAGGGTTCATAGGAGGAACTGAGGAAATAGAGGTATGATGAGGTAATTTGTTAAGATAATGTTGAAGGGCCACCAAATTATTATCAAGGTAGCAAAGTTTACATCAACCTAAAAAACAAGTGGGATTCTGGTAAGAGGGGGAGAAAAATGATGTGAACCCTAATCATTAAAATTATATTCCATGGAGGAAGAAGAAGAAGGTGGTAGTTGATTGGTTTGGTTTCTCAGCTACTATCTAATAAAGACCATGTGAGAAAATAGGAAAATAATATGATGAAACTCAAACCTCAAATGAAGAGAAAACAAAATAAAAGAATTTAGGGCAAACAGTGCATACACTAAAAGTGCATTAAAACCTAAGATTATTTTTAGATCACTTTTGGCTTATGCCTTAGAAAGTGTGAAGAGGAAATCTAAGGTTGGTTTTAGGTTATTTATGTGCTTAAGAGAGATCTATGTTGAACTTCAGTATGTGGCTTGGTATTAGGGCCTACCCCCTCTCTTCATGTTCCCATAGTGGTGAGAATGTTAGGTGCATAGGCAAAATATACTAATTTCAGAGTTTATACTCAACCAGAGAATTGAGTTGGTTCTCCCATTAGTGGTGAAATCTAAGTAGGATAGCTGAGAAGGGGTAAAGTTGTTACTAGTTGAAGAAATCCTAGTTAGGCCTTGTCTCAAGTATGTTTTGATGTGTTAATTATTTTGTGGTTTGGCTTAAGTGTGTGATAACAAGTGTGGAAGCTATGATTAATTACTTTGCCTCCTAAGTTACTAGATGAACTAAGACAAGTAGGTAATCAATATATGCAAGAGGTTTATTTTAATCCTAATTTTTTTTAGATTTCATTTGATGAGCAAATAATAGAGGAAAAAGGGAACTATGTCCCACTGGGCTTGCTAAAATGTTTTAGTTAATTTCCACTCATTTCTTAATTTTGAAAGTGATAATGAAACTAGTAATAGGGTGTGTAGAAGAAACTTGGTAAAGTGCATGCATGAATCCAAAAAATAATGGGAAATCCTCTTTGGCCAGGAAGGAATACCTATAGATAAGAAAGACACTAGAAAAGGGTGTTGTTAGAAAATAGATGAATGGACTGCCTAGCGTGAGCTAGAACCAAGAAGCTATTACTTGCTAGGAGGCTATCAATCCACTATTATAATAATTAAGTTAGAAAAGTTAAAGTAAAGATATACTTGCATAAGATAAATGAAGAGAAATTCAAGGAAATAAAATGCCATTTAATAGAAAAGTAACCAAAAGTAGCAAAGCCAGTCAATACTTATGCTAAAATGGTCAGGGTCTAGTCAAAAAAATTAGAAAAGGTATTATAATTAGGTATAAATAGAGAAAGTTGTGTTTGACTGGGGTCATGAGGCTGAAAATAACTTGCTAGATTTTTATGCCACAGTAACCATTGACAGTCAGGTGAACTATTGGCAGTTTAGGCTAACCATTAACAATTGGGTAGCCATCAATGGTTGAGGTGACCATCGACAGTTATGTTAACCATCAATGGTTACCTATCTAATTTTAGAAATGATTAGAGGAGAAGGTGAAAATTGGGTGTTTGAGCAAATAGAGGTCTGTTACAGGGTTGAGGGGTGAAAAATAAGATACTACTAGGTTTGATGGGGAGGAAGGTTAGAAATAAGATAAATCAACAAAAAACAAGTGAAAGATACCTAAAAATTATTAGTGGAAGGCTAAATTAATTTGGCTAGAGTGACAGTACCTTAGATTTCAAAAGTGATTCTAACAAAGCTTTAGGTCTTCAATGATGTTGCTTGTTTGCTAAAGGATGCTAGATACCTGTATGCTAAAGATCTTGGATGCAAGATTGTGGATCCATTTCACTTCCTCCTCTTCTCCATTTATAGGATGAAGTTGCTAATCAAGATGGTGGAAGTTAATAATTTGATAGGGGGATAGAGTTACCAATTCATGACATTTTAAATCTAGTTTTAAAAGAAAGTTTCCATTTAGGGAGATACTTATCTCACACAAAGCTATCAATGCTTTAAAACTTTAAAGTAGGCTTGGAGACCTGACCATCCACAGTCAATCCAACTATCGATGGTTAGGTTGACCATCGATGGTTGAGGGACCAAAAAAAATGGGTTAAAGCAAATTAAAAGGGGTTAATTAAATGGTTTAGTCAAATGTGTCTAGTTAAGGGTTTGATAAGGTCAAGTTGGTAAATAATTCTAATTGAATAGGTGGTCCATTAAATGCAAGGTCAAATGAGGGTCAAAAGGTAGTTTGACATCGAAAGCCATCATGTGAAGTTTTTGAGTGTCTACACATTGATATTTATGTAAAAAATGAATAGTAGGAATCACATTCTAATGTATTGGTCATATGACCGAGACAAAGCAAATCTCAAAGAGTATAAATAAAATCAAAGGATTTAATATCTAGATAAATAATATCATACATACACTAAAATATCATCTTTGATGGAACACATATTCTACTTAGCCCAGTTGCATTATTGCTTATTTGGTGTGGGATAAAATAACATGTTAATAAAAACAATCTAAGGGTCTATGGGATTCTCAACATGTTAATGAAAGCCTTCAAATAAAACTTGCTCAAAGGCTATACTATGATCTTGGTTGAGTTGATAGGTGTCACAGTAATCTTAACTTGATCCACCCCTTCTGAGTGGGACAAGTAGAGGCCTCAAAGAGGGCATTCAAAGACTCCTTAGTGGGATTAGTAATTACCTTAGGAACTATTTTATATTTTTTAACATTCAATTTTTTTACTGAAACCAAAACTTTACCATTTCCATTTGAACTATCACTTAATACTACCAAAGGGTAAAGTTTAGCCCAAATTATCTTTTTTTAGAGTTGGGAATTTTCTTTCCTTCTTTGCCTACTAATTGAATTTACTCATTTTCCTTCTTCTTCATTTCAATAGTGGGAACTAGTGGAAATATAGAGATAAGTAGCCATGGTTGTGTCACATCAAACATAAAAAATGAAAGTTTTTGTAGTCTATAAATTGCTCACACACCTTGCTTTTTGAATATTTTAACCAAAATCATATTGGAAGAGCTTTGATCACATTAATTTCAATACAAATGTTTGCATAAGAAATATCCCTCTTACTAAGTGTTTCAAAGGAAATACAAATCATCTACATGAGGGAGTTATTGATTTTTAAAATAATATATTTTACCCATAAATATATTGGAAGGTTAAACAGTCCTACTTATATTGAAACTACCATCAAATTCTTTTGTGAAAAATCAAAATTAGGATTCAACTATATCATAAATAACCTTGATCTATGAAAAAATCAAAACCCTATTAGAAATCATTCACTTAATCTTCTTATTTTATAAAAATAATGATACCACATGACCTTCTACCTTTTAGTGATCCATAACATAAACTTTTAATGCCTTTTTACAAGGTACCTGACACATAAACTTACACTTAAGACCTAATTTTATGAGGGAATCCATTTCTTACTCAGTATAATTTTGTTTTATTCAAAGAATATAATGGTATATTATTGTGTAGTTTTAGTGTGTCTTTATTTCATCCAAAGATTTAGTCCTTACCCAATAAATCTACCAAAATCCTTCACTTTTGAGGACTGTAAACTTGATAACCTTCAATGGTAGGGTCAATTCCATATTCCAATACCTATAGGGATGTAAGCCATTGGTAGGGTACTATTGGAATGTAGGTTTGGATGGCTACTACACATAACCTCCACCACTGCTGATCATAGGCCTAAGGAGGTTGTTTGCCATTTTCCATTTACCTAATCAGTTTTTGCTTCTTCACTTTTAGTTGTTGAATTTTTTAAAAGATAAGTGGGTAGAAATAATAGGGCCATAAATATATAAGGTTGAAAAAATTTATTCACACTTTGTAGATACAACAAAATTACCAATTTTATCCTTTCATTACCAACACTCCTTTGCTACAAAACCATAAATTTCCATATTTTTTTACCATGACAAGTAGTGTTGGCTTATGGATGAAAGCCATTACAATGCTAGGAAAGGCATATCAATTTTTTTTATAAGCTTCTACATGAGAGAAACTTCACCATAATATTTATGTAATTGGACCACATCATTTGGATTTTTGACATATCAATTTTAAAGAGTGAGTTTTGTAGTTTTGTTTTCATAGGATGAACCCCCAATTTTTTTTGTTTTCATAGATGAACTTTCACCATACAAGAGATAACAATTTTGGTTTTGGTAGAGACTTCATGTAAATGTTTTTTTAGTTTCATATCTATAATAGAGGCTACTAGGGAAACTAAATATTTTTCCTTTAAATCCCATATGTAAAAGTAATGGAATCACTATTTGACCCAAGAAGGTAAAGTGGTGGCCTATGAATATTGCTAGCTTAAGGAAGCTGAAAAAAATTGTCACATGCATGATTTAAAGCTTGCTACCATAGTACATACATAAAAGAAATGGAATCACTTTTTGATAGGCAATTATTTCAAGGTGAAATTTGATCATTGTAGCCTAGAACATATTTTCTTATAAGATGATTGTTATGACCACCAGTGTAGATGGTTGGAATCTGTCAGTAATTTTGACATGGATATCACTTATGTGAAAGGTAAGGAAAATTGTGTGGCTAATGTATTCAACAAGCATACATACCTTTCTATCTTATCTATTTTACAAGGAAATTTTAGGAATGATGTCCTACAATAACAACTTGCTGATAATTACTACCAAGAAGTAAGTACACGATTGGCTAATGAGCCTTTAGAAAAAAGATTTACTAACTTTTATATTGAATTAGATGGCATTTTAAGGCACCAAAATAGAATTTTTATACCCAAAATAGGTGGATTTCATAATATTGTACTATAAAAAGTGCATACATCACCTCATTTCACTCATATAGGGGTCCCTAAGATGATTCATGAGTTGAAAAGGCTCTATTTTTGGCTTGGTTTAAAGAAAGATATTGCTAATTGTGGCAAATTTCCTAGAGTGTCAGTGCGTGAAAGCTAAAAATTGACATCATAGAGGTGTACTGTACCCACATGACATATCATGAGATAAATAGGTAGTGGTTTCACTTGATTTCATTGTAGGATTATCTAAATCCCACAATCAACATGATAATATATTGGTAATAATTGATAAAATAACTAAAGTTGGTCACTCTATAGATGGAAATCTAATAAATGATGCTATTATTTTTGCTGAATGCTTTGTAAAATAAGTGGTTTGATTTCATGGCATGCTAAAAGTCATTATCTCAGATAGAGATAAGTTGTTCACATCAAGGTTCTGACAAATATTGACTACTGATTTTGGCACTGGACTTAATTTTATTTATTTGTATCAATCAAAAATGGATGGACAAATGAAAAGGTTAAACCAAGTGGTCAAATACATGATGTGCATGTACATTATGGATTAACAAACTAAGTGGGAAGATTATTCTCCACTTAGCTAAGTTTTCCTGTAATAACTCTTATCAGTATGCAATCAAAATGGCTCATTTTGAAGCTTTATAAAGGTGAAAATGTAAAACTCCACTTGACTAGGACAACCTAGAAAATCCTACCATTACTGGTCCATAATTTTTGATAGAATTTGATGAACAAATGGACATAATATGCAAAAACTTGAAGGCAAATCCAGATTGACAAAAGAGATATGATGATTTGAAGAGATCACCTCATGAATTTTCTATTGATGAGAAAGCTTTTCTATGTGTAAGGACACAAAAGAGTTCCATCAAATTTTGAAAAACCTTTGAGCTAGCTCCTCACTTTATTAGCCCATTTGACATATTGGACAAAATCAACCCTATTTATTATTGATTAGATTTACCTCCTTCTCTATAAATAATCCATGATTTATTCTATATTGCATTACTAAGGAAGTATGTACCTGATCCATGTCATGTATTAGATTGGAAAAACTTGCAAGTTTGGAAGAGGAAAAGATGTAGCTAAAATTAGTGAAAATCTTGGGTCATCACAACATTAAGCTAAAAAATCAAGAAATTCAACAAGTTTTAATATAGTGGGATCCACTAAGTACCAAAAATCCCACTTAAGAAGATACAAAGCTATTTAGGCAACACTATGCCTGGTTGTTTTGACTTATCACTGGGATGACTCCTCTTTATGGGGAGGAGGATGTCATGACCATGCCTACATATTTCCTTTTATTTCTATCATACTTAGTTTTAACATGTTTTGATATTATATGACACTCTCTTTGGAATTTTTAATTTATTGTTTTAAATGATGGATAAAATGTTATATCTAGAGTTAATCTTGTACATGATTATTCTATTTTTGCATAGTATTATTATATTATGATTTTATATGATTATACATTTTAGGTACTATTAATGACATTTATGGGTGTAGGAATAGGTGAAATGAGCTAGGTTGGAGATAGATTTTGGTAGTCGAGGGATATATAATAAAGGTAGTCGACATAGGCAAAAAAGGGAAAAGTTTACTAAACCACAATTGTAGTAGTCTAGCTTTTCTATTTTTAATCTTTTTGAATTGTGCATTTTATTATTGGATTTTCTTGATAGTCATTGTTTGTTTGAGTGTGTAAAATTTGATTGTTGTTCAATATTCATTTCATATGTTCTAGTTTCACTTTTAAAATAGAGGTAATATTATCTTATTATTTTTTGACCTTTAGTGTCGTGGTTGAATCTAGATTATTATTATTATTATTATTAATCTTTATTTTATCATTATTAATATTTTACTATTTTTGCTTGCCATAGCCAGCTTCTAGAACATCCTCTCCCATCACTCTCTCTCTCCCCTTCAACTCCTAGCATCTAAGACCCTCGTAAATTTAAATTTATTAATGGGCAAATTAAAAAATTACCATTAATGATTTTTTAGCAAAATTATTAAAATAGCCATTTCCACCTTAGCCATAAGACTTGAATTATAATTTTTTATTTGGGAAAAAAATTAAATAAAGTCTTATGGGTTGTGGATTTTACCCAAGGCAAATATAATCCTCTTCATCATTTCATTTTTGTTGAGAGCTCAAAGAACTGAACTCAGAAACAACCAGTGCACAAAATTTTAAATCAGATAATAATAATATTTCTATTCTATTCTCTATTCTAAATCATTCTTGATTGTTTATAAATATCTAGGATTAAGGACATCCTATTATTAAGCCAATCTACCTATAAAATCTCAACTACACAACCACCCTATTATCACTCAAACCTATTTACATGAGTTTGGTTTAATAACCAAATCTCACCCAAACAATAATATAAATTATAAATAATTAATAATGTTTCACATAACTCTACCTCAACATTTACCCCCTTATGAACATTATTAATGCTATCCTAAACCCCCTTAATGTGATCATAAGGAGAATATACATCTTTAAGAATTAGCACAAATATAATCATATGCCAACACATACTTTTTGGTTTGCATACTATTTTCTAAATATTTTTTTAGATGACCACTATTATGTGAAGGAATGCATGCCACATTTACTCCACATGACCACAATAGATGTGTCACTAGATGATCATCTCAATAAAGAAGTAAGGTAGTCAGAGGATCTTTGTAGTTAGAGGATTTCTATAGTTAGCTACTCTCCTATACAATTGTTTTCCATATTCCATTATATCCACACTCTTCCTTATTTTCAAATAGCAAAGGTGTTTTAAACAAGTAGGGGAATGAAAATATAAAAAACTCAAAAAAAATGAAAATATCATGAGGAACCAATCATCATTGTTATCTATTGTATCCTCTATTAATGTCTATTACCACCCAAACAAAAACAACATAGATGGTTTTCACTACCATTGAAGAATCATCCTTGGCATTATCCAGTTTGGCACAAAGCACACCACACTAAAGAAATCATAAAACACACCATACATGTATGTCCTTCTATTATTTATTCACACACACACACACACACACACACACACACACACACACACACACACACACACACACACACACACACACACACACACACACACACACACACACACACACACACACACACACACACACACACACACACACACACACACACACAAACACACACACACACACACACACACAAGTTATAAAATAATTATGGGCTTCATCATTGGTGACTGAATAAAGGTATAAAAAGCATCCATACTCTTATGTCTCTATCCTCCAATAGGTTCACTACTTACTCAACACATGTGTTATTGAAGTACAATTGTTTCCACAATGGGTTTATTTACCTCCCATAATGTGAAACGATATGGATGTCATGTACACGCGATAATTCATATAGTAACAAATAATTTATTTTGATAAAATTTTACCTAGTAATCACATAAATAAGACTAAAAAGAGAACTAACATTTTTTCTTGATTTCCATTTTTTTGATAACATTGACATATAAAACAACTAAGTTATTGAATTTCTTTTTGACTTTTGAAAATTTATTGACACTATAGATATAAAAAATGACTCAAATAAATAATTATAAAATCTAATTAAATATTGCATTTACTCAACTTAAAGATAAAAAAAACTCTAATGGCTTTAAACTAATAACATATACTTGCCTAGACTATTGACTATTTAAAATAATAACCTAAAAGATAGATGTCAATGGTTTTTATAAGCAACCTAAGAGAAAATTACCCATGAATTAAAACTAGGATGGTAACAATAAAATATGGCTTGATTAAAACAAGACTAATTGAATTCAAATAAAACTTAAATAACAACTAACCATGACATGACTTGCATACATGGATGACATGAAAATTTGATTTTAGCTTTCTTTTTGCAATGTGAACTGAAGGTTGATGCCATATTGATCATTAACTAACACAATATGTAGGAAAACTAATGAATTCCATGTTATAAAAATATATTGATAGCTCCCATTTAGCACATAATCTAAATGGATATGTTAGAGATGCATAAAAAACTCAAGAGTTGGGATAAATCTACAACTAGTAAAAGGAGTTAATTACATGAGTAGTTTGTAGGTGTGTGGAGCAGATCTTTCTTTAGCTATCTTCAGTAGGAGATCTGATGATATAAATTTGACACAAAATGATTCTAAATGTATAAAAGACACACAAGCATGACTGGTAGGTGTATGAGCCTAAAGACTATCTCAGCATATAGATCAATAATAATGGCTAAAAATTATAGGATTATAAATATTTTAATGCATAAAAATTATAAAATGCCACGGAGTTGTTTGCTACCATGGAACGTAGATTCAATAGAGTTTGCATGATACACGATGCTAGTAGATTGTGTATTACTAAATTATGATCATTAGATTGGCGTAGAATAGACGAGGTTAAAAACTAAAGTTGTGTGGAAGGTTTGTTAATGATATGATGCAAATATGATCTTTATTTGTGCCTCACAAAATATTAATATCTAGATCACTACTGTTGAATGATGAAAAAATGCAAAAAAAATGTCCCTTCTATAATTATAAATCTAATAGAGTAGATGCTTAATTATTTCCTCATCTATAGGGGTGAGATATAATATAAAACAAAATTCCCATTAAAACTTCACTATGCCATCATAGATAAAATTTTAAATAGCTCTGATACTACTGTTGAGAGCTAAAAAAACCAAACTTAGAAACAACTAGTGCACAAAATTTTAAATCACATAAAATAATCTTTCTATTTTGTTCTCTATTCTAAATCATTCGAAAGTGTTTAAAAATATATAGGATTTAGGACATCCTATTTTTAATCTAATCTCCTTATAAAATCTCAACTACACAACCACTTATTATCACTCAAATCTATTTATGTGAGTTTGGTTTAACAACTAAACCTCATACAAAAAATAATATAAATTATACATAGTTAATAATGTTTCACACAACTCTACCTCAAATTTTTTTTGATGTGAAACAAATTTGATTTCCTTCTCATTATTATTCTTGGATCTTGAGGAGCTAAGCTTACCCCCCATGCCATCCATTTTCCTTAGGTCATAGGGTTTGAAGGGGAAATAAGGAGAGAGAGGGAGGGAGGCATGAGGGGAGAAGGAGGAATGGATAAAGAGAGAAGGGGAGGAGAGAAGCATAGGGCTAGAGGTGAGAATAAAAAATCTAGGGAGTGGGTGGTTGGCTCAAATCTGATTTGAAGAGAGAACCTTCTACTTGGCTAAATCTATTTAGAGGGATTGACAAAGTAGAAAACCACACATAGAAATTTTTTGAGTTTTTCTCTTTCTATTTGAAAGACAAACAAGTAAGTATTTATATTTTTTATTTATTGCACAAGTGTCTATTTTCTTGCATATGGCAAGGCAAGTAAAAAGAAAAAAAATTTTACGCTCATGAGGAAGTCAAATGACTCCATTACGAACCTACAAGGGTTTATGAGGAAATATATTTCTTGGATCTTGTTAATTTTTTCCATGGCTTCTAATAAAATAATTTATTTAAGATTTGAGGTTTTAAAATTTGTTATATTTAGCCCAAAACTTGATAATAAATTATGACTGAGTATTTAGAAATTATTTTTGGTTTCATTTATTTTTAGATGGCTAAAATAGGTGACTTGGGTCAACCTAGGGGTAAGCATGGATTTCCTTTTTATCTTACCTATAAAAATGGTGCCCTACTTGGTCTTTTAAATAATATTTATTATTTATTTTTTCATTATTTTTTATGTTAACAAGCTGCCCAGATTTTGGGTTTGAAAATCTAAAATACAAGCCATTATGCTAGTAAAATTTTTGTTGGTTTTTGAACCAAAAAAAGTTATTTTTATGTTGGGATTTTGGGAAACCATTCTTAGCTGGAAAATTGGTGTTTTATTTAATTATTTAAGTGATTTTATACTAATTTTTGGATTTGGTTAAAATCCAAGTGGTTATGCTGGTAAAATTTTTACAAAGATTTTGTGGATCTTTATTTAATCCTGTTGATAATTGAGATTTTTTGAAATCCTCCTTGGTTGAATTATATAATTTATATTTAATATCATGATTTTTTTATCTTACTTGAAGTGATTATTTTCTAAATTCATAAGATTGAACCAAATTTTTAATCAAATCTTGGAAAATGATCATGAAGGCACAAAGTTGCAAGTGGCTGATAATTAACTAGTTTGGTCAGTTGGTAATAATTTTGTGAGATGTTACATTGTTTTTGAATTATTAATTATGTTTCTTTTATCATTATAATTCACTTGGACAAAGGATGAAGGTGCATGAGGTCACTTAAACCAACAAGTCAACTTATAGAACCTTCAAATGAAAACCAAGTTTTACTAAGGTTGTTATTAGTGGTTTTAATGTGAAAGTATTTATTATAGTAATACTATAAATTAATTGGTTCATTTTATTTCATGTTTGGATTACATTATTGAAGTCACAAAATTGAGAGTCTACCTCCTAGCTAATGGTTGGGGGTGGTAAAGGCCACCAATTGGGGGACTCACAAGATGGGTTGAGATGGGATGGCTTGTTTAAGGAAGATAAAAGTTGTAATCAAGTGGTTATCATTATAGTTATGTATTGTAGATGAAAAATATTTTGTAAATTATTCAATGTTAGATGGAGTTAATTATCACTAATGTAAGTTGTAGATTTTATGATATTTTGACCTTACAAATGTAAGGTTTCAACATGTTTACACATTTCATTTTAAGATGGAAAATTAATATATGAGTTAGTGGCATTTATATTATATTTCATTAAAAGTTTTGTCTATTAAATTAATTTTTATAAGTTTAGTTTCATCTGTATGTCGCTAATTTCATTTTAATAGTTATATGTACCCTTGTTTATTTAGTATTCTATTTTATTTTAAGATTGAATTTTTTTTTTCAGCTATAGCATCTTATTCCATTGGATTATGTTGTAAAAATCAAAATTTATTCACTTGCAAAAATGTTCTGAATATAGTTTTTTATATGGTCGAGTCTCAAAGTTATTTAAGCTACAATATTTTGATTATACAAGAATCTAACACTTATATTGATCATATGTTGTAATTAGAACATGTAGTTTTATATTTTAATGAATTTGGTTATTATTTTATGGTTGAAATGAAAAGGAGATAGCTTACTTTTGATTTCAAAAAAAAAAAAAAAAACCCACCTATAGGTGCATTTACTTTGAAAACTATTATAACATCAAGTTTTCATTTCCTATGATCATTCTAATTTTTACACACTAAAACTCACCATCATACTTGGCATGCATATTTATTAATTTGAAACTGGAAATAACTCCATTACCTAAAGAAATAAGATAAGAATGAAAATATTATTCTCAAGTTATGTTTATGAGTACTTGGATTAAACCAAGTTGAAATTATATCAAATATTTACTTGTTAGAACAAGTTATAAATCATTTTCAGAAAAATAGACTCTTATCTAAATTTTTAGTTTTAATGAATCTAAGACATGTTAGCTATAAACAACATAGTTCTTATTCTTTCATAATGTGTCATCACTTTTTAATGGTAAAAGTAACTATGTATTGGATGTAGGAAGTCATCATTAACCTAAAATGCATAGGATTAAGGCTATTATTAAATGTTGTTTCAAATATTAACCCATACTTTACTTACACATTAAATACATACTTAGATTTGAGTATAAACATGCATAGTAATACAAGGAATTGTTTTTATTACATACTTTTTTTAGCAAGTCAAATGTGCCTTAAATTAACTGGATAGTCTTTTTATGACATAACCATGGTTGAAAACCATGTTAACATTTATAAATAAGTTTATGTATTATTTTATTAAAGTGGTTCAAATTGATAACGTCGTAATCATAACCATGTGACATGTAACCCATACTGCAGAGACATGATTCTCTAGAAGATTAGTTACAGGATGGTCTAATGGGAGTATTATGCCACTATGGGATAATTAATATTCTAATTGAATATGATGTTTGATGAAAAGTATAAGTTTAGTAGTTTAAATCACTAAGGCAAAGGAATGTGGTACAATGACCCTGTAACATAAGATAATGGTATAATAATTTAAAAATTAGGGGTTGTACTATTTAGGTCCTTCATTTGTGTTAAGTATTTGAATTTCATAGGCATAATACACACACTAAAATTTATTCAAACTAAAACCATTACTTAAACTTTTTAGATTCTTGCTTGGATAACTTTGACAACCTAAGTGATTAGATAACCAACCCAATCTCAAAAAAGATTAATTTAACTATCTTAGCCTATATCGGGTTTCATAGATGGTTTAGGTAAAATAAGAACACCTAGGTGGTTTTACTGGGAAGGCATCTACTACCATGCAATCCTAGATATATCAATATGGATCACATATTGTTATACCCTGAATTGCATGAGGAGATTCCTAGGGAAATAATCTTCCCCATAGAATCTTCTAGGGGTAATTACCCTGGATAAGGGTTTCATGCACATAAACATAACATTGGGTTATATAAAACTCAAATTTAGATTATAAAACATCTCTTTTTCCACTATAAACTTTGAAAGAAGGGACACTCAATTTTTTTTTGGGGTCATTTCAATAAAAACCTCGTGTGATTAATTTTATGTTTTTTTTTTAAATTTTTTATTTTGAGTTACCTCTACCAAACGTGTGATATAGGTTGGAAAAATCTAAGTAGTGTTTGCATTCCTTATTAACAACATCAAGAAAACCTCCATTAGCATGTACATCAATGAGTCATTATTTTATGTTAGTTTTTATTTCATGGTAAAGGTAGAATCTGGTCCACTGGAGGTGTTACTCTTAAGCTATTCATAATAGGCCCCTGCATTATGGAAGGTACTAGGCAACAACTAGATGCGCCTGTGCATTCACTGACTGTTACGAGTCATGACAAACATTATACATCACTCTATGTTATTTGTAATGACGCTACTTCCTATTGCCTTTTATAATTCATACTTAATTATAAATTCATTGAGAATTTTTTCATGTCATTTTGTATTGGATTTTGAGATTAAAAATATATCATTACAACTTCTTCAAATAGGCTTAAGCCATTGTAATTTTCACATGACATTGACATATTCATTTTCAACCTTCTGTACTTTCTTTTCAACTTTTCTTAGTTACTGTTCTATTTAAATTTTGGTTTATATATATAATTTGATAGGACCTCCTCAAAAGTCCTATTTTTAGTCAAATTCAAATTATGATAAAAAAATATACGATATTAAATTTTTATTATCAAATTTAAATTATTAAAATAAGTTTTAATTATAACTTATACACACTCAAACACAAATAATTCACAATATAAAGGTAAGGAATAGCCACTATGTGATCCTTATTTTAATAAAATAAACTTTCAAATTAATTGTGATAATTCTATATACTAAATAAGAATACAAACTATAAATATTAACAAAATTTAACATATAAAAGAGAGAAATTATTATATAACCCTTATTTTAAAAATGAGTCAAATCTAATCTATATTTATTTATTTTGATAAATATTATAATAATTAATGAAAGTTGATTAATGAATTAATGAAATTTAATAAATATTGAACATTACATATATAATTGCATTACTTTAAAAAATAAAAAAATAAAAAATGATAATCATGGAGTTGTCAAATTAATATTATTTTATTATAATAATAGTAATGAAAAGATCATAGGATAAGAAGATTATATTATATGAAATAAAATAAAGTGTAATCACTTAAATTAAAACCATTTCAATAAAATAATAAATAATTAAACTCAAAATAAATAAACAAATAAATAACAAAAAATAAATTGTGTTATATTTTACTCATAAATTATTATATTTTGTTATATTATGTATACATTTAAATTTTACAAATAAATATAATTATATTGATAAACTTTTGTTAATTTAATATTATTAATTTACTATAAATAGAATATATATAATTAATCTTAAAGAACTACTCATATTTCTAATTAATAAAAATAAAAACTTTAATTACAAAAATTTCAATTCTTTCATAAAAAATTGGAAGGATTAACATTATATCAATTTAATTATAAATTTTTATTTTAAAAACTTTAATCACATAATATATAATTTGAATTTAAGTGTCAATAAAAAAATGTGCTCACCCACTGTAAACAATATGAATTAATATTAAAGTGCAAAGATGTTGAATTGAGTCATTATATACATTGTTATTAAGAATCTAAAGAATGCACTAGAGCATCCAAATTGATCGAAATAAATACATTAATGAAGGATAATTTTTTTTTTTAAAAGTTAAAATTCTCAATGTTTTGGTAAGCAGATTGAAGATAAGGAATATTTAAAATTTAATTTTTCTGAAAAGAGTTTCTAAATTTATTAGCATTAGTTACATATTGTAAATTGGGTCTGGTTTAGTTTCCAAGGTAAATTAAGAGAGGAAAATGAGTGGGAACTAATTTAGTGTTCATTTTGGTCAATTAGTTATTTAGTCATCATTTTCATTTTTATATTATTTTTTAAAATATGAAATATTTATGAAATTAAAATAAGTGTTAAAAGTGAAAATATTTAAGCAAGAAGTGACAAAAAAAATTAAATTTGATATTTTAATAAATTTAGTGTGATAATTAATTACTATTTCTTTTTTTTTATGGATAGATTAAAGAATTTTTTTTTCATAGGAGGGTTGGGTACACGGGTAGGAACATGAGACCTACCACCAAACTATTCCAAATTTGAGTCATAAAGGTTATGTGATAAGGACCTCCTACAAAAAAATAACAAAAGACAAAGAAAAAAAAGTCTCTTACATTTTATTAAAATGGATATGGAAAAAGGGATAAACCTTATAAGGAGGGAGAAAATTTTGATTAATTTTGAAGATTTGGCATGCTAATTTACTTTCATAATCCTAATCTTAATTCCATGGGTTGGGGACATTAAATTCAATATTATGTAATACAATTGGATCGTTGAGTGGTGAGAGTAAAACAAATGATTTTTATAATTGAATTAATGATCTCATAACCTTGAAAATAGGGAATTCAATATTAACACAAACTATTATGGTTAAATTAATAATTACCAAGCCCATCCACTAGAAAGAAATAAAGGAAGTAGTGGCAGTACCATTGACTATAAACAGAGACATGACCCCACAAAACATGTCATGAAGGTCATATAGAATCCAAATAACAATTATAGAGTGGGATTTTCATAGATTAAAATTAGGACTAGAAACTTTCTTGATGAATTACAAACATTATTGAAGGGTGATCTCTAATCTAGATGAAGTATCAAATTTGATAGACCTGTTAGGTCTAGAAAATATAAAACTTCCCAATCTTAGAAATGCCCACCTTATCAATGGTATAATATAAGAAACTAAAGCTATTTCCATTTTCATGGATCCCCAGATTTATGATGGCCTATGTCTTTACACACACACACACACACACACACACACACACACACACACACACACACACACACACACACACACACACACACACACACACACACACACACACACACACACACACACACACACACACACACACACACACACGCACATGCATGCATGCACGCATGCACACGCGTGCACATGCACACACGCACGCACACACACATGCACGCATGCACACATGCACACGTGTGTGCGTGCGCGCGCGCGCGCACACACACACACACGCACACACACACACACACAAACACACACACACACACACACACACACACACACACACACACACACACACCAAACCACTAGCTTGATAGGGTGATCAAACCCAACAACAACTCGATACCTTTTGATGCCCTAACTACTAAGGTAATGTTGTGTATGCCAAAAACTTATGTCAAAATCATTGTTTAAACATAATTAAATATAATACGGGCCATAGTGACTATTTATTTAAATTATAAATGGTGAAAAGTATTTAAATGTCTTGTTATGTAAAGAGGATTATAAATTGTGTAAATTATTGTAAGATTTATAAGTTTTGTAAAGTATTTTAAGCTTTATAAATTGTGTGAAGTATTGTAAGATTTGTATTAAATACACATAGAGAAATGAGGGGTAAGCATAATCTAATGACAAGTGAATCAAAATAGGAATTGACTAGAGTGTTTGACTACTTTATTATTGATGGAAGACACTGTAGTTAGAAATGTGATAGATTTTATTTTTTATATTATATCCTATGTATATATAATATTGATTTAAACAATACAAGAGAATGTGTGATTATAAAGAATAATATATTCATTGATTAAGAAGATATAAATAATTGGTTAAATTATTCATGGAGAATGTAAGATGTTACATAAAGATTATGTACTACTTATATGAAAATTAAATTTATTAATAGGATAAATCACCTCAAACTTGTTAGTGGTAAGGTTCAATAGCCTCACAAATTACATAAATTCTCATCATATTTTATTATCAATGTAATTTTTTCAATAACAAACAATGACTAAATTATAAAATTGATGTAGGAAATTGATTATAACCCTAACCCATGTTTTTTTAAAGTGGTTAAGTAATAGGGTGTGAGTGGGAAAATTAATGTAATATATGTTTTAAATTGAAATGTAAATGATTTTTTTTGTCTACCAATAATATAATAAAGATAATTTCTAGCTAAAAACATGCATTGTTGTCATTTTTCTAAAAGTATTAAGAGAAACTTGTTGAAGAGACAAAAATACAGAAAATCATTAATATAAGTACACCACACTTTTTTATAGGTAATTAAGGGTTGGTGGGTCCCTCACCCTTTATTAATCAAAATAACGATATTAAAAAAACTATAACCTTAATATATTAAAAAAGTGGAACAAGTCCACACAATCACAACAGATCAAAACTTATGAAGATAGATCCTCATACATACAAATAACCAAACAAACCCATGGGAATATAAACCCAACATGCCATTCCCCCTACCATGGTCTCACCATGACACACACAACAAACCATTATGTCCCTCCCTCACCATTCATATTGTGATAAAGAAGGGTCATAGAGGATGGTTTAGGGGTGACTCACCTTTTCTTCTTCTTCATTATTACTATTCATTCCTCTTTGACTCATGATTTCCTTGAGTTAGCCCCATAAGAATTTGGGGGCTACTAAAAGTAACTATGTAGTTTGTTAAAACTAATTTTGTACCAACATCTCCAACATCCTTCATAATATTCTCCTTAGCACATAGTGAAGGTACATAAATCATGGCTTGAGTCACAAAATTATGATCAACCTTGGGTATAAATTCTACCATCCCTCTCATAGGTGAATCTAGAGTACTGGCTATAAATACTATGATACGGGTGGGAAGGACATCCTTCTACTAAAAATATTCCATCTTTCACTTAGATATATGATAATTCACAACCACATATCCATTTACAAAACACCATCATCACTAGAAAGGTAGTCCCTCATAATTGAGAGTTTAAATCATAGAACAATCCTTAACTTTCAACTTGATAGTAGTTGGAAGGTCCTAGAAACATCCATGCAGACAAGGATACATGTGAATATAGTATGAATAAAGTTTCAAGCATAATCATCCATGATAATTAGCTCACTCAAGGCACTAACAATGATCTAATGGCAAGAATAAACATAGAAATGAAAGGAAGGTACAAAAACTAAACCTAAATAGGCCTAGTGGTGAGGGTTCCTAATAGAGGATTGCAATTAGGGAACCATGGATTCATGAAGAGAAGGTGTTGGTCTTATTTCTAGGTCTTATCTTGGAACACCTTATTTTTATCTTCCAAATAATCAAACACCATAATGAAAAAAACCCTAGCATAGAGGTAAATCACCAAGCTATCCACCATAAATGGCTGCCATGAATCAAAGACCCATTTATGGAAAGCATATATGGTTGGATAGAACTGGTCAAATCTATAGATCAAACCCCTAGTCATGAACCAATCCTTATTTTTAAGCACCTCTTCTAGTTCCTCATCCCCAAAGAATATTTTAGGATAGGTCGTTATAGCTCTCATGGGTTTCACTTTCATGTTTCCTATTCTCTCTAGGCAAGAAGCTACTTCAATGAAGGATTGGACCCACCCTCTACTACCTTTCCTGATCCTAACAACATCAAAGTGTTTTGTTCCCTAACACTCAAAAACACCATTTTTTATATTCAAATTGGGACACACTATTTCCTAAAGGTTTTTAAATTATTCAATATATATCCCTACTTTATTTATCTAAGACAAGTGGAATTACTACATTGCCTAGAGCCTTCATAACTTTGTAAAATATTTCTAAATCTCTAAAGTACTTGAGATATAAGAAGGAGAATCCAAGCTATGCATAATACATATGCATGATTTATATTTTGCCTTTAAATTTATTTCAATTAAAAAATACTTCTATGTACATGTCATATTTTCAAATTAATGACTAACCAGGATGATGTATTTTGATTTTAGAAGGTTCTTTGCCTTTGTTATGTCTTAATCATGTTATTTTGTGCTTAGGTGTCTCTTAATCCCTGAAAATTTTATTTGTTCTTGCCATGCAACATCAATTCACTAACATAGAGACTAAGTAAATAACACAAGTCACTTGGTGGTGACATCAGTGAAGTATTTGTATAAATGATTCTAGGCTAGTAGATCACTAGGATATTGCCAAGTGCCATGATCTCGCTAGCCTGGAGGTGATGTTAACATATTTATTTATATGGATGATCTTAGGTAAATATATCATCAAGATCTTTACAAGTGCCACCATATTATTAGCTTAGAGGTGACATCAACATACTTATTTATATGGATGATCCCAAGCAAGTGGATCATTAGGATCTCACCAAGTATCACCATCTCACTAGCATAAAGGTGATGTAAACATTCTTACTTTTACCAAAACTCATGGGAAACTCAAGTAGTGAGAACTATACACATGACATCATCTTGCTTAGCTAGAGGTGATGTTGGTAGAGTTCATCATATGGATAATCCTAGGTAATAAGAGCAATGAGAGTCATCCACATGTCACCATCCTTCTCACTAAAATGTGACATCAGTAGAGTTCATCATATAAAAAAACTTTAGGAAAAAGAATAAATATAATTCATTCATGTGTCACCATCCTATTCACCCAATGTTAATGTTAATAAACTTACCGATATATAGTTCCAAGTAAGTATAGTAAGAGCCATCCATGTGTCACCATCCCGTTCACCTAGAGATAATGTCAATAGAGTTCATTACATAGACAATACTAGGCAAGTGGAACAATGGGATCTTTCCAAGTGTCACCATCCTACTAACCATGACCAAAAGAGTAAAGTACACTAGGACATAACTTAGTGACAAATGAAATATTGATAAGTAAACACATGTTATTCAAAGCCACATAAATAGATAATAATGATGAAAATACTAAGCTTGAAAGAGTATAAAAGAGACATTTATCAGGCTATGATGACTAATCACCTGAAAATAATCAAAAGAAGCCACATGGAAGTAAAATTTGTGGGAATCATTGGTTTTGAAATTCAAATAAAAAGAATAGATAACAAACATAACAATGAAGGCCATTGTTATTTGCATGAATTGGAAAATTAATAATTTTGATTTTCATGGCCATGACTACATCAATGAAAAATTATGGCATGTCTATAGTGATAGTGCCTATTCTAACTACAAGTTAAAGTTACAACAAAAATTTCTACATCCATTATCACATCATTTTGTAGTGATACCACATCAGGGCCCCTCTAAAAATACATATATATATTTGCATTATTTATTAAGTATGAACATTATTTCCTAATTGTTTTTCCATATACATATTATATTTTATTCATAGAATTCTATTCTAGGAAATCCCATTGTACATGAATGCTTTACATTAAAATTGACATCTTTTTCTATTTTTGTACATGCATAATTTGTATGAGATTAGTAAAAAATGCTATTTTTGGATATGTATTTTTAGAATTTGCTTAGAGGATGATTCTTTCCCCATCCTAAGATTATATATAATTGTATCCTCCCAGTCTCAAAGGGAGGATTACTTTGGCTATTAAAATTAATAAAAAATTTTGATGAAGGTTTTTGTAATTGATCTCAATGTGAAAATATTGATTCTTTTCCAAACCTATAGATTGTGTAAGAAGTGTTATCATTTTAGTATCTTAGTTTTTTTGTTATGCATGAGTTATATTTTTAATATAATAATTATTATTATGCTATTACTAATTTTAATTACCTTTTGTATGTTAATTATAATCCCCCTTGTATATGTGGTATTACATTCTTACAAATGTGATAACCTTTGATTATACATTTTTAAGTTGCTATGTTTCTTATTTCTTTGGGCTTATGACTGGACTTGATTTTTGGTTTGCTCTTAGAAACTTGCAGTAAACATTAGTTCTTAATTACTTCTCCAACCTTTAGTTTAAGTGCTGGCTTAGAAAGTTTTCATCTTGTTTGGTCTACAAACCTCCTTTTCTGTGCTACTCTTCCCTTTTTTTTAAGGTTTTTTTCATGAGGTCTTATTATTTTAATATAAAATCACCATAAATATGTGTTCTTAGATGTTAATTTTATCACTTGAGTGGATTTACCTTGATGGTATGTAGGTCACATGCTTCTATTCCACCATTTATTTAATCTAAAATTACATACATGTAACTCATGTCTTAGAGTGATTAATCATTGATCCTGAAATGAGAGGGTGAAAACTCATTATTTGTGGTGTATTAATAGAAAGATAGTGCTACAAAGAGGGCCCTCTCATTAGTAATTTTCATCTAATGCATCATTTTATTTCAGTTGCTTATTAGAATCTAAAAATCTAAAAAATTCATAAAATAAAATAAAATAAAATAAAAAATGTGTCTTGGATTGTTAAAACACCCATAAACATCCCAGGTACTCAACATGACTCACTAGAAGATCTATTTTTTTTTCTTCCTAGTTTCCAAAACAATAGCAAAAGAACTGCTAAAAGACATCTTATTGCTTACAAATCTGCTATGAACATTTTGAATGTAAAATTTGAGGCTGTAGCTTGCTGATTATTTCCTTTTACTTTAGAGGAAGAAGCTTCTGATTGGTTTTTAGGCTTTGAACATAATTCTATCACTAGTTGGAAGAGTTTTTAAGATCAATTTTTGTTTCAATTTGGTCAAATGATTGATGCTCATATTTTTCCAAATGAATATATTATGATACAAATATAACCTTATGAAATAATTAGGGATTTTAATTTCAGATTTAAAAATAATTATAAAAAAATTCCAATCAGTCATAGACCTTCTAAAGCAATAGTTTTAGATATGTATTTTCATGTTTTGGATCATTAACTTCCACTTTTATGAGAATGACTATAATAAACACTTTGGTTTTAGTTTTTGTAGAATCTATTCAGGTGGATAATTAGTTTATCATGCATAAATAGAGTTTAAGTGGAAGATTTAATCTCTTTTCAAAGTATTGTGCCAAATGATAAATAATTTCAAGATCCTATCATTGTTCCAACAAAATCCTTTCAACATGAACAAATTAATAATCAAACTTCTACTTTTATAAATCATGATGTGATCAAAGAAGACACTTTAGATGATGATGAATACAAAGAGATTTCTAATATATAAGAGCATAATAAACACATGTAAGAATAAATTGAAGAAGATGTTTGTTTATCAAATGACTCAAATTTTAAAGAATTCATATTTATTGAACCTCTTGATCCAAACATCATATTCCCCAAACTTTAGGTAAATAAATCCCTTGTTTATGTTTGGTGAGACTTTGAGGTAAAAATTTCATATACCAATGTTCATTCTAATTGTAGAAGTAATAAAGATGATTATGTTGAACACATGCATGCAAATTATTTTGGGTTTAAGAAGAATAAACTAAAAGAGATGTTTAAGGAATACAAAGATGTTATGGCACATTTGAGAAATTTTAATAGAATAATCTTTCCTCTAAAAAAGAGTGGGAGACACTCTACATAAAGTCTCCAAACCCACCCTCCCAACTTTATTATGAATTATTTTTCTAGAGTCAGGTAGATTTCCTACTTTCTAGAGTAGATTTTCTACTTTCTAGATTAGTCATTCATGTTTTCTTAGATTAGATTTCATATATTTTTCAATTAATTTTAGTAGATTATTTGTTGATTTTTATATTATTTTTCTAAAATTTTACAATATACCAACTGATTTCTAATGCTATAAGTACAAAGAACTTGCCAAAAATAAGGGGATGAATTACAAGGATACACAATTAGTTTTCACAGGGATCTATTCTAACATTACTTGATATTTTGAGATTGAGGTATGTGTTATGATTGAATTGAGATATATTTGGACTATATAAATTTATTAGACATTTAGGATTTAATCTAATATAGTTATGCATATTTTAGAAAGACTTTCCATTTCTAAAGATTAACTAAACTATTACATTCTAAAACATAGATGAGAGGTAATAAACATAGAAATGGATGTACACTAATAGGGATGTATTGGTTGAAATATATATTTTTTAATTAATAAATCCAACCAATGGTGATTCCTAACCCTTCTTATATTAAAACATAAGCTTAATATGCTTATGTTAAGCTTATTAAGCTTATTCATTAAAATGTATTTTACTAAAATTTAATGGTATTATCTCTCATTTAACACTATGATTTATTCAAGTAATATCTACCAGGGCTATGGACACTTGGTTAGTAGTAGAGAAAGGATTTGAGTGGAGTTAGAGGTATCTCTATCATTTTTATAGATGATTGGGTAGTATAAAATTAATGTCCAAGATTCTCTTACTATTTGGTTATAAAATCTAAAATCAAAATGAAACCTACAATGTTTATTCTGGTCTTTGTTATAACTCTCAAAACTAGGGAAAATTAATTTCACAAAATCACACAGTCAAATCCAAGGAATGGAAAGGATTAGTATGTTGCATGAGGAAGTATGATTATTTTTCAAAGGTTATTTTGTTTATTTTTTTCTATTAGGGTTGAAGTTTTGTTATGCTACATTACTGATATTCTAGATTTTCAAATACTCAGGAATATTTTCCCCACTGAGTCACCATTTATTGTGCCTTAACACACACACACACACCCCATTTTTTAAATTTAAATGGGGACCCATTATTTCATGAATATAATTATTCAAATTCATTATAGTCTTATAAATTAATGACACCAATCTTAGTTTGTATATGTCTAAATTTTTATTTGAAGTCTAAAGTTATGAAAAATTGAAATTTAGAAATCAAAGATTGAATGGTCATTTTGATTTATTTTAATGATTTATTTGGACTAAAGAAACTAATATGATTTGCCATAGTGTTCATATGATCACAGAACTATTGGGAAAATATTACAAATTATTCACTACCAGGCCTTGCTTTATTTATTTGAGATAACTGGCATTACTACATTGCTTGGAGCCTTCATGCCTGTGTAAAAGGTTTCTAAGTATATAATGTCCCTAACCTTTGAGAAGGAAAATCAAAGTTTTGCATAAGACATATGCGTGATTTATATTTTTCCTTTAATTTTATTTTAATTTGAAAGGCTTCTATGTACTTGTTAGGTTTTTGATTGAATGACTATCGAGTCTGAAATGTTTTACTTTTAGTGGATTCTTTGCCTTTTTTATGTCTTAAGCATGTTATTTTATGCTTAGGTGTTTCCTTGGACCTCATGGAATTCATTTATTCTTTCCACAAAACATCAATTTGCTAACCCAGAGCTAAAGTAAAGAACACAAATTATTGGTGGTGACCTCAATGAAGTATTTATATGGATGATATCAAAAAGTGGATTTCTGAGATCTTGCCAAGTGTCACCATCCCACTAGTCCAGAGATGACATCAGCATATTTATTTTTATAGATGATCCTGGGTAAGTAAATCATAGGGATCTTTCCAAGTGTCACCATCTCATTAGACCAAAGGTGATGTTAGCATACTTATTTGTAAAGATGATCTTGGGCAAGTGGATCATCTAGATCTTACCAAATTTCACCATCTTACTAACATTAAGGTGACATAAAAATATTTGTACAAAAAGTCTTGGGAAAGTTGAGCAATGAGACCTATCCATGTATCATCACCCCACTCACTTGGAGGTGGTGTCAGCATAGTTCATTTTATGGACAATCTTAGGCAAGTAGAGCAATGAAAGCCATCCACATGTCATCATCCCACTTACCCAAAGGTTATGTCAATAGAGTTCATAATATGGATAATCTTGGGTAAGTGGATCATTAAGAGATATCCACATGTCACCATATTGCTCACCCTGAAGTGATGTTAGTAGACTTACTTCTATGGATAGTCCCAGTAAAGTATAGTAGTGAGAGCCATCCATATGCCACCATCCTACTCATCGAAAGGTGACATCAATAGAGTTCATTATACAGACAAACCCATGAAATTAGAGCATTGATATATTACCAAGTGTCACCATCCCATTAACCTATGACCAAAAGCAAAAAGTACACCAAGCCATAACATAACTATGAGTAGAATAGTGACAAGCAAACATGTATTCTTTAGAACCAAATAAGTGGATAACAATGATGAAAATACTAAGTTTGAAAGACAAGATAAGAGACATATATCATGCTATGATGAATAAGCACCTTGAATCAAGCAATATGATGACTAAGCACCCTAGAGTGATCAAAAGAAGCCACATGGCAGTAAAATATATGAGAATTATTGGCATTGAAATTCAAATGAAAAGAATAGACAATAAAAAAAACAATAAAATCCATTATTATTAACATGGTTTAGAAGATAAATAATTTTGATTTTCATAACCATGACTACATCGATGATAAATTATGACATGTAGACAATGATAGTTCTTATTTTAGCCATAACTTAAAGTTACAACATGAGTTTTTACAACTGTTATCACATCATTTTACAATAATACCACATCAATGCCCCTCTAAAAATACATATGTATTTGCATGTTTTACTTAGCAGGAATGTTAGTTCATAATTTATTTTTCATATACATATTATATTTTAGTTGTATAACTCTATTTTGGAAAATCCCATTATACATGCATGCTTTGCATGAGAATTGACACCCTATTTTATTTATACATAAGTATACTTTGCATGAGATTAACATATAATGTTATTTTTGGATATGTATTTTTAGACATCACTTGGAGGATGAGACCATCCCCATCCCAAGATTATATATACTTGTACCCTCCTAGTCTTAAAGGGAGGAAAATTTTGGATATTAAAATTAATAGTAAATTTTGAGGAAAGTTCTGTAATTGATCTCGATGTACAAATCTTGATTCTTCTCCAAACTTGTGGATAGTGTAAAAAGTGATGTAATTTTGGTATCTTAGTTTTATAGTTGCATATTAGGTGTCTTTTTAATATGACTATTCTTATTGTGCTATTCATAATTTGAATTTCCTTTTGTATGTTAATCATAATCCCCCTTGTAGATATGCTAACACAATCTTATAAACATGAAAACCTTTGATTATACATGTTTGAGTTAGTATATTTCTCATTTCCTTAGACTTATGACCATTATTTATTTTTGGTGTGATCTTAGTAGCTTGAAATGAACATTGATTTATGATCACTCATCCAACCTTTAGTTCAAGTGATAGCTTAGAAAGGTTTCATCTTATTTGGTCCATAGGGATTTTTTTTGCCCTATTCGTACCTCTTTTTTTGAGTGTATTTTTATGAGGTCTTATTATTTTAATATAGGATAACAATAAATGTGTATTTGGATGTTTATTTTATCAATTGAGTGGATTTACATTTATGGGATGTAGGTCACATGCTACTTTTCCACCACTTGGTAATCTAAACTACATACCTATAACTTATGCCTTGAAGTGATTAATCATCGATCCTAAAATGAGAGAGTGAAAACCCATTGTCTATTGTATGGATAAAATTTGCATAAAAAAGTGATGAAATGTGATGAATGTCCATTATTAGTGTATAAATATGAGCTTAAAAACATCCTCTTGAACTTTTCCATCACCTTCCCTTCCTGCTCAAGACTACAGATTTATTTATTGCCTATCAAACCCTCTATATACAATGTCATTATTCTGACAAAATCTTCCACTGACTTCCATGAGAAAATAATTGGTTGGTTAAAAAAACTTACATGTGCTAACTCAAGAGCCATTTATAATCTAAGTGTACCACACTTATTAGAGTAAATAAATGTGAGATTTTTAAGAGAAGAATAAAAAGTAGAGAACAAGAAAAAATGAAAAGGTTATAAATTAACTTATTTTTATAGTTTAATGTACAACTTTCAAGAGTTTGCATAAATTAATTTGGTTGTATTTGATTCAAGATGTAATTTCAAATGAAAACAACATATGGTTTCTGTAAGTTAAAATGATCAAAATAAAGTGTAATGAAGAATCATTTTCTAAAGTGTTAAATTAATAGTTCAATGATATAGTATCATAATGATCATATAGTTATGTTTAGTTTTTTCCAAGAAACATTATTTTATATGCTAGAATATTCCATTAATAAACATATATGTAAAAGGTGAGAGCAAGGAAAAGACTCTTTAAATGAACCTGCAAGATGAAACAAGTAATAGAAAATTAATTAGATGTGGGTATTTTGAAGTATGTTTTCCAAATAAAAAAATATTTGATGAGTAATGTATTGAGGTAAATTAATTGTTGTCTATTATGTTGACATGTATAATGACTTTGATTTCAATACATGCAAATATTCCTTAAACAAAAATTCCCCATAGAAATTAAATGGTGGTAGGTTTAATCATCATGTAGTCATCATCTGATATTTATGTTAATGAAGGCATTAGTGTCTTCAATGGTGGACCCAAAAGAATACATTGTACATTTATAATTTTAATAGTTTTTAAATTACAAATTAAGTGATGGAAATAGGTGTAAGAATTTTTATTGTTCACAAGAGAGATAATAAAAAATCATCCCATGTAATCATTGAAGGATTTTAATCACCAAGCTATATTTCTTGAAAATGACTTCAAAGAGGTTAGAATATATGTTTGCAAGTGACAATAATCTTTGTATATGTGAAAAACTAATTGTATAATATTAATGGATAAATATTGGATGTATGAAAATATATTATAAGTGCATGTAATATAATATCTCTAAATAATGTAGATGGAAATTTTAAACAAAAAAAAGGTTAAAAAAAATTAATAATTTTGTTCAAAAGAAGGTTACTTTGTGAGGAGATAATAAATTTGTATGATTAAGGTTACAAATCATACAATACAAATATTTGTATTTGAATTGTGTTGTCTTATCATTTGGGATTTTTTAAAGTGACACCTATAACTTACATAACAAGAATGATTTATAAAGGCTAAAATGGAATAGTAACAAGAAATATTTGTAAAGTCTAGGCTGGGATAGTGGTCTAAAGTATTAAATTATTATTAGCACAATTAAATTAGTTTTTTTTAAATTTATAAAGGGCTGAATCTGAGACATTTTTTCAAATAATTTGTGTGCATGATCCATGTTTTCATGTTTTTCATGGTTGATTATCCAAGTAGTTACAATTCATAGAAATAATTTTAGTTAATGTGACCACATTTACTTTGGGGCACTTTATCAAACATATTAGTGCCATGCTGCTTCAATATAACTAAATTACATATTATAAGTTATGTGTTTACTATCCAGTTATATGTTTATTTTTTTTAACATTTAACACATTTTTTCATTTCAAAATCCTATCCATGTTGATTCAGACTATTGGAAGATAGACTAAAATAGATGAATAGACTACAAAAGCAAGAAAAATTATAAGTTTAATTACAAATTATTGTTGACCCTAAATTTTTCACACAAATCACCAATAATTTTTTTGTCCTCTACAATCACAACTATACATTGGGTGATTTGAGCACAAGGTAAGCTAATGAACTCTTTCATTCATCTCTTTTGATTTGTGTCTCATGGAGTTAAAAATGGAAGAGGAATCTAGGATTTTTCCTTCTCCTTGAGTGTTGGTTAGTGATACAATTTCTCTCTTGCTTCAAGTGCTACTATTTTATTAGTAGTTATATCATTGATTTATGGTGTATAGATAGAAATGAAAGTTTGCTTCATCACAGTCCAATAAAAAATATTTAATTTCTTTTTTTAATATCAATTATAATTAAGAGTTACTTCTATCTTTCCATTGAATACCATGTCATTTACAATTAGGATACTTAGAAGATGTGATACAAGACCATCCAAATTCACATGTAATTTTACATCAACCAAAAATATGTTAGATTAGGAAATTTAGCTAATTATACCTTTTTACGAGTTTTTTATTGAATATATTATTTATGTGGGATTTGAAAAAAAAATCATAATATTTTGTTTGAGATTTAAAAAATTGCAAGAATTAAACTTAAGGATTTGATAAATATTACAACTTTATAGACACTCAAATTTAATCAATAAGTGTTTTACAATGTTTAATCTTGATGTCTTCACCTTAGTTGACCTATTCATTATTACATTAACTTGAAATATTTATGAGAGCCTTCATTATTATACTCATTATTATGAAATTATTGAAAACTATTTAACCCTAAATTTGGATAAGAGGGATTATCCTATCCTCTATGGTAGAAATGTTAAGAATATAGAAATGACAATTCACAAGGGTGATAATTAGATCTAAAGTAGGCCAATTGGGTGATAAACTTAGATATAAACATACACTAAATTTATTACAATGATTATAGGATAAATATAAAAATTACAACTAAGCTATGTATGGAAATGATAAAGAAGTAATATAATTAACTGGTTTTGATACTAACATAATGCTAGACCTAGAAAAAGTAGGAAACAGGCTGGGAGATGGTATTATAATAGTCATCAAATTTTAAATTTAATGCTTCTAGAACTTTGGACACTATCATCAACTTGGGACAATTACATTGACCTATTGTCTAGTTTTGATGCTCATATCATGCACACAATACTTGCTAATAAGAGATGTGATCACTTGGATGCTACTGGGTTTTATTTCACCTTTACTCTAGTATATTCAGAACTAGGTCATGGACTATCACTCCTCATGAATTTTTAAAACTCTAGTTTATCATGTTTATGGTGACCTTGGGGAAAAATGGGTTAGTGGGCACATGGTGTTGATAAGGCCCTAAGGACCCACTATTAGTAGGCAATGACTACATAGAAAATACTCTAAAGAGGGCCTTTGACTCATGTAGTCATCCCCTATGTGTTGGATTGTGTATGAATAATGTAATATTATGTAAATTAAGTACAACCATGACCTATCTTGTAAATTAGAAAATTAGGCTCTTGGGTTACTCCTTTAGTACTTCAAACTTGTATATGTATTGTACCTATGAATGGCCTTTTTCTAGGTGAAGAATGAATGAGGGTTAATATTGTATTTATATAAATACCTTTGTAGTAGTAACTCTCATTAAATCACTTAGTCCTACCATTAGGATACACTTCAATTATAAATTGGGTAACTTTAGGGAATTGGTCACTTGCATCGGGTCAAGACACTAATATTGATTCTAGTTTCTATCTTAGACGTTAGTGTCTAGGGAGCAAGAAAGTAGGTACAGGTTTAGAACTTATATAGATAGATGATAAATACATTTTAAGCATTCTGGGCAAGATAGAAAGCCTAGGTCATCAACATAAGACTAGTTAGAATAAGAGATATAGGATAAGGGGCATGCGATAGAGCATATGTGATACTTATGGAAGTAAGAAAGATCCAAAATTAGGAGGAATAACCAAGGTATAAGTTTTCCAATTATATAATACTGAGGTGTTATATAATCCATAAATATAATCTAAATTCCCCCCCTTTAATCTAGTAATGAAATTACTAGTTTAAAGGAAAGGAATGCATACTTAGGTGTGTATAACACACCTTCTATTTATTTGTGACCAACTTGAGTAATTTTTTGGTGATTGAACTAAAACCAAGAACATGTTATAGTATATAATTAGTGAATGTAATATGGGTTAAAAGTAGTTGAAATAGATTGAAATTAAAATATCAAGGTTTAGTAATACCCCTATGTGTCTATGTAACTTCCTTACCTATTATCAGGTTGATTTGAAAAAGATATATCATTACAAGGCTATGAAATTGAGATTATGACAAATATATATAAATATTTAAAATTCATATATCTAAGGAGATAGAGAGAGAGGCCCATGCCCCCAACCTTGGAGTAAAACTCAGTTACCACTTGGTAGTTGAGATTAGCTCAACCATATAACCCTATGATACTTATATCCTGGTGAGATTGGATGATAAAATAAATTAAAACCTAAAAACTTGGAAAGATTGAGTGATTTGATCACCTCAACCATAATAAAAAACTAACCAACTACCATAGTATATTGGCTCAAAAGTCTGTAGGGTATTAGTACAATAAAGTTTAAGATGTGGTAATAATCCATAAGAGAGTTTCAGATTCTAAAATTGATTTAAATTTTATAATATTGGGTGAAAAATACATATCATATGTACCATAGACATGTCTCATGATGAAAACATGTATAAAAATGGTACTAATGTATATAATTCTACCATAATTATGAATATGAATCAAATAACTATGTTTTTTAGAAAATTGAGTAAGTGTGAAGAACAAGATTACAAAGCATGCCCCCAATATATATGGATAAATATGAAAACTTATATAAGTACAAATTTGGAGAACATGTTTCCAAAACATGCCCCAACTATAATCTAGAGATACTGAATACTGAATAATTGTGGAGAACATGCTTCTAAAACATGCCCTCATTGAATTTGAGATCTATGAATGTGTTCAAGCCATGCACATATGACATGCCCCCACTAAGTATGTAAACTGATATAATTACCACATATTGAATGAGTATGGAGAACATTCTTCCAAATCATGCCCCCATTGAATCTAGAAATTGTGAATGTGTGGAAGCCATGCCCATATGACATGCCTATTGACAAATTTTGACCACAAAGGTCAAAGTACCAACCCCTATAGTTTGAAAATTTATTTTCATGATTCCATACCTTTTTCTTAGATTAGTTCATGCCTTATGTGGTCCTAAACATGTCTTTAAAAAACCTTATTAGCATAAGTTAAGGTTAATTTGATAAAATTATGATAATGGTTATTTTGGTCTTATACTAGCCTAGTCATGTCATGGTGAGAAAAGGGGTGGGTACAAGAGGTGTAATAGGTTATTAGGTGCCCCAAAAATTCATATTATTATCTTCATCATCTTTTATAAACATATCACACTTGTTTGGAGAGATTAATGTAAATTTCAAACTTAAATGTAAAGTTTATGCAAGAAAAAGTGCCATATAACTATTCCAATGTATGAAAAATCTGACCAAGATGAATGATACATAAAATACACTTTTAAAATTTATTGGAGGAGTTATCTAACTACCACACATGTTAGGAATGTCATATATATTAGCTTTATAGGTATAACCTCCAAAAAGGGAAATTTTATGCACTTGTATAGACTTGGAAGACTCACTTCCAGTTAAAATGTTGTATAGGTGTCTATTATGATTATATAGGTAAAATACATGCTTAGATTTTAGGTACAAGTCTAGAGAGTCTAGAAATTTCTTCCTTCACTCCATCACTCTATTAGAAAGCTAATAAAGGTCAACTTGCTTAGTATGGACAAAGGAGAGAGAGAGTCATGGTATTAGCTTTTTAAAAAGGAGGGGAACCTAATGAGATTAAAATTAATGTAAATAGTCATAATATTGGTGCCTCCTACTTTATGAATAATCATTAAGAAGGTAGGGTGGTTTAAAACTATCGATAAACCCCACAAGCTCAATTTCTCTCCTTGAAATCATAGTTTTAGACTGTTGGCTTCATAAGAGAAATTGGAGGGGATGTATAAGGTATGTAAAAGAATATTACATGTTTATCCAAGTCCCATTTGGCATGTGTGAGCATCAGGTATCAAGAATAATTTCCATGAGAGACAAGTTGTAAGTTTGCACTTCACATTTTGGAGGTCTATAAAAGAATCATGTTTCTATAAGTGGTTTTTGATGGATATTGAAAATTTACACATAACTTCTTCAGATCCCTCATGGGTTTTTAGTGCCTATTAGTTTCTAATATTTTAATCAAAGCCATCTTAGGTAGTGTACCTTCATGATCTATAACCCTGAGTATGCATTATTGATGCTTTAAAAATTTTACCCATCTAATAAGAAGCTTGAAACACTTAAAATAAGGTGTATGAGACATTTTGATAACATATAATGAGTTGATAAATTCTATATTAGTCTTTCAAATTCCACTCATAGTCTCCAGCTCAAGGACTATGTCACAACCCTGTCTACACAAGAATGCACTAAAATGGTGCCAAATATTGCATGGACAATGTTTTATAAGGTTAAAAACTCATAATAAAAGTCATGGAACATTATAATTTTTCATGAATTAATTTCATCATCAAAATATGGCTCTTCAAGGAGCCTAAAATGACCAAAAGGTAGACTTACATGTATACAGACCTGTAGGTCTTCCTTTTGCATACTTGCTTAAAAAGGTGATTCAAAGAGATGAATGAAGTTGTGATGAGTAATGATATAAATGGAATTATTTAAGACTAAAAATGTCTTCAATAAATTAGTGAAGTGACAGAGAAAATCGATCTCAAGTCTGTAGTCACTCAACCCACTAACAAATATAGGCCTGCTTAAGGTTTCAATTTGGTTCAAACATAAGAGAGACTTGTGTGCATTAAATTTGGAGTCATAGAGATAAATAGGTAGTATCTATACCCTTGGATAAGTCTAAGGTCAATGGAGGATGAGTTATATCATTAAGAACCTATGCTTGACCTATAATCAAACCTCAAACTTAAATCATCACCTACAAGCGATATAGATCAAAGGACATATGGTGGAATATAATCAATATAGGAGTAATAAAAGAATATATGGGAGATATAAGGAGAATCATAGATATTTAAAATTTTCTCTTACAATGTCAAGGGGATCACAAATGACTAATGGCTATAAAGAAAGCAAGAAGTTTGTTTAGGATTTTTAATCCTAAACTAAACACAGAGGCATGTGTGTACTTTTTGTGATGAAAGTTACTTTGTGATGGTGGGATAAAAAATTAAAAAACCCTAAGAAATTTATGAATATTTAAATTAACATTTTTGAGTTTTAGACCCTTTTAACAGGGAATAGATAACTCAAACACAGTCAATTAGGGTCTCTTGCATGGTTAAACTCATAAACCCTAGCTTGAGTTGAGGATGGTTATGGTAGGTGTGCATCATAAATATGGTAATAATAATATTGAAATGGGTCATGGTGGATTTTATAGACCCAAAAAAGTCATTGGAAACTCAAATCAAACATCAAGACACCACTTTTAGGCTTAAAACTCTTCTAGACCTCATGGAATGCACTATTTCCACTTGAGAGGCTACCTTTTCTTGTTCAGTATAGTAAAAAGATATTTAATGGGACCTTGGTATCATAGGGAGATTTTGGTACCATATTTTAATTGAAACTTCTATCATTAATAGGAAATTTAGAGCCCTAAGCTCTATGAATAATCCTTAAGGATTGAAACATGTTTTAATATACCTAGAAAGCAAGGAGTGACATGATGAAAGAGATTAACTATTTAAGTGCATAAAATGGATTAGATGAGACTATAAATGACATGGATGATCTTAAAAACTCCATTTATCACCATTTCAAGCCCTTGGTTGGCACGTGCTAGCTATACGTGTATAAAAAAGGGCAAGAAAGGACTATTATAAGGTTGTTTATGAGATCCGTACAAGGTGTTAGACCTTGAAATTTGGAATGGAGTATGATTATGAGGTAATTGAAATAAATAAACCAATTATTTGATATTTTACATGTGTTGGAGTTTTATAGATCAATATCTCAATTTTTAGGCCTAAAGGCCTAATTGAGACCTAATTGGAGAGAGAAGCAAATAGAATAAGTACACTTAAAATTGGTTTTAGGTCATGATATTTGGCATGGAACTATAAGACCATACTAGGTACTCAAAAATACCCTTATTTTTCCAATACCATATGTACATTCTTCTACACAAGAATCTTTATGTGTTTTCAGGGTTACAAGGAATGAAAAGCTAATGAGAGCTTAAAGTGCAACATGAGGTATTGATGAGTGTTTAATGAATTAAAAGGGGTTAATTTAGGTAGGATATGATTGAGAGAGGATTTAAATGTAGATAGAGTTAATTCATGAAGACAAAATCAAGTTTTGAGATATTTGGGTAAGGTGAGGCATAGTAAGGCCAAGTGGGTTTCAAAACACCTAGAGAGTTATTTGAGAGCACCACTAAGATGCCAATTTAGAGAGTTTTTAATCAGATGAAAAGTGTAAATATTAGAGATATAGGGTTAATAAATATGACTTTATGATTAAGGGTGCCATTTGTTACCTCATAATTCAAGAGAAGGGGAAATTTTGAAGAACAAAATCAAGGTGTCAAGTTAGAAACTCCATGCCACTTAGATAAAGAAGCATATTTAATAGAGCAACACTTATCCTCTGAGATATTTTGAATTTTTTTCATAACTCTTGTTGATTTTAACTCTTGAGAGACACTTGTGAATATTTCCCTTCTACGCTCTTCTCTCTTCTTTTGTCTCATTTCTCTATAAATTAAGCCTTGATAGGCTATGTATGTATTCTTTACCTAGGTATGGTGAAGGTCTACCCAATTTTAAGTCTTTAATCAATGAAAAAATTCTATTTTTACCTCCTCATTTGACTATATTAATCATGTGTGCATGATTATTTTATCTTGTCAAGTGATTAGATTGGTTTTCTTGGAATGTTATCTTTTTCTAGCATTCATTTTCAATTTGAAATCTTCTTTGTAGGTTATGTGAAGTGTATAAGTGATATGTAAAGGTTTAGTGAGTTTTATATTAATTAGTGTCATCATATGACCTATTGATTAGTCTTCTTATCTCAATAATCTTTCACAACCTTCATATGAAGTGATAATGTAGAGAGGTAGATTACAATTAGTGTTTGTTTCAGGGTAGTCTCATGGTTGATGTGTACATGATACTGGTTGGTAGTGGTCAAATGTATTATTGCATCACCTCCTTTAGATTAGGTTTATCTCTCTTTTCCTAACAAGTTGATAAATTAGTAAATGAGCCTAAGTAACACATCTAGGGGAGATAACACTATAACCTAGATATTTAATTTATATAAAGGCTGCCCATAGCCTAAGATTGTCTCCATGTTATCTCAAATTTAAAAGGCTTGAATTACCTTCCAAGGGGTTAAATTTGGGATATAAATTTTTTGGCATGCCTAGTGGGATTAAGGTCCAAATTAGTTGAAGGATTATTGGTTTTTTCCTATTATATATTAGTCTTTGAATGCATTAAAAAAATCAATGGTGACTTCAAGCTTAATTAGCTAGTTCTAGCAGCCTAGGTACTTATTTAAAAGAATTATTAATGATTTTTCTTGCTCTTGTATACTTCATGAAGTTTGTTGGCTGTGTGTGAAGATAATTTTTATGTTATACCTCATTATCAGTCCTATAATGAGCCATACTATACTTTCCATGATCCTTATCAGTATTTTTATAATCTTTATCAACCTTATCATGAACCATATTAGTTTTATGATTGTCCTAATTTTTCCTCATTTGATTCCAATTATGTACCTCATCATCCTTGCCAAGACTTGAAATAGTCATACTCACCTCCTCCTACTCTAACTCTAACTTAAAATTATGTTTCATCTACCACATACTTGTTGACACTCAAGCCAACTATGCAAAGTTTGAAGGGGTAATGAGAAATTTGGATAGAGGAGTAGATTGTGAAGATGTGATCCCTTTTTATCTCATAGAGAAGATGAGGAAGTCAATACAAATTTTTATGGATAAGTGGGTAACAAGTGGAGAGGAAAATGATATTTTATGACCCATGAATTGGATGAAATGATAACCTTGATCTAATGGTGGGTATACATATTAGTGAAGTGGGAGAATTAAGAGATCCAACCCAAAAAAATTCAACCATGATCTCCTACCCCTAATCAACCTTCTTATGTTCCAAATATCCTTCAAGCTACACCTACCCTTCCTCAAGAAAATAAGATCACTTCATCTTGGAGGCCTTATTAGACTATGATTCCTAATTACACCATGCCAACTCTTGTGGATGAATCTTTTCCTTTTCCGACCGAAGACCAACATAGAGAAAATGTCATAGAACTCTTGTGGAGAGAGAATCTTTGAGTGTAAGAAAGGGGAAGTTTTGTCATGTTAGAAGGTTGATCAAAATACTTAAGCTATTTACCTGATCTTCAAGTCTGATTTTCCAATAAAACCAAGGTATATTAGACCTAGAGAAGATAATTAAATAATGGAAAAGAGAAAATGAGAGAGTCTTAGCATAAGGGTTTCCTCCACTTCCTCAAGAGCTTCCAATAAAGTCTTTCAAGGTCTCTAGTTAGAGATTCTTGCAAGTGTTAGTAATCCTAGTGAAATTCCTTGCCCTCCCACCATCCCTCTTTTGAAAGAAGACCCTATGGTATGGAAGATTGAAGACAAGTATCTAGTTGTAAATGAGTCCATGGATAGTCATGATGAAGACATCTCAAGTGTGTGTGAATAATATGTTTGTATTGGTACTCTACTTTGCGAGGACAAGGGAAATTTAAATTTTAGACATGATAAAGAAGTAGTGAGTGAGGAATATGATCATTTGGCTATAATATCTTCTCAATATGACCTTGAATATACTCTCAAGAATAAACAAGACATCATTGAATAAGTTATATAATAGAGTAAAGGAGGTGTTGGCTTGTTTTAATATCTTCCACTTGGTGTGATCAAGTATGAAAAATGAACAAGGTGAATTAATTAAAGTGGTTGTAGTTGTCAATCAATTAGTTAACCATGACAAAGAAATTGTAAATGATCAAGAGGAGCTACTTTTAGAACCTCTTGATGAGTTTGAGGAGCTTTTTATGGTAGAAATTCAATTAGATGCCCCTCATGGTACTTCAAATGTGCAAGATAAAGGTGATCTTGATGAAGAAGTACTACTTGATCTAGTGGCTTCACTTATAGAGGTTCTTGATCTAGTTGTAGTTATTTCTCAAGAGGATACTCTTAAAGAGGAGTCAATTGAATAGGTTTTATCTATTAATGAGTATGATACAGACTTGTAGTTGCATCATGATCCTATACAATACCTTGAAGTTCTTGAAAATCTTTTGGCTGTTGAAGAGGAAAGTAAGGAAGTGAGTCATGTTGTTTCTTATGAAGATACTAATTAAGAGGATGGTAAATATACGTGGAAATAATAATCCAACATTTTTAACGAGTTTTAAGCTCTTAAAGGCCACACATCTCATATAGATCAGGTTGAGGATATTGAATAAGTGGTTCTCTCTCTAATACATCAAGAAGGAGGCCTCAACAAAAATTTCAATTCCTAAAGAACTAGTTGAAGAATGACATCACCATTTTGAGCTTCCTCAAGACATTGAGTGTCTAAACATGCTAGTGAGAAATGTGATGCAACTAACAACAAGTTGGTAGGGATTTTTGAAAGACTAGAGTAGATTGAAAGTGATGGCAAGTAGTGTGAGTAAAGTGTTGAAGTACAAGGTGATTTTATCTTCATAAGTGACTGGTTTATTATTATTTATTCACTTGAAGACATGCCAAGAGAGTTTTCAAGAAAGAAACATGAACTATCAAGAACCATGTTCAAGAGGTAGCTTGCAGTGTACCATTTTTCACCTCATGGAGCAAAAAATCTCATAAATTTCCCATTTGATCCAAGAGGGACATGCTTAGAGGTCAGTTTTATACAATAGTTTTCTTATGTTTATTATTTTTCCTAAGTGTTTAGCTTACACATGTGTGTTATCTTGTTTCCATTATTTTGTGTGTATTTGAAGGTCAAGCCAACTTGTTTTATCTTGGCCAAGGTTTGATCAAGTTTGAGTTTGAGTGAAAAAGACTCCATTTACTAATAGAAGGAAAAGGCTAGTAGTATAATAAACATTGTAGACATGCTACCCCTGTGAATTGCTAATTTGTTGACCAATTTTAACCACCAAGGTCAAAATGTCAAAATATATAGTTTAAAACTCTCCTTTCATGATTCCATACCTTGTTCTTAGACCATTTAATGCCTTATGTGGTCCTCAATGGGTCTTTCTAAAATCTTATTAACATAAGTTAAGGTTAATTTGATAAAATTAAGGTAATGGTTGTTTTGGTCTTGTATTATCCTAGTCATTTCATGATGACAAAAGAGGTGGTTACAAGAGGTGTCATAGGTTATTAAGTGGACCTCAAACTAATATTCTTATCTTTATCACATTTTATAAACATGTCACAATTGTTTGGAGAGATTAAGGTAATTTGTAAACTTTAAGGTAAAGTTTATGCAAGGAAAAGTGCCATATAACTACTTAAACATATGATAAAGCTAACCAAAATTAATGATTCTTTAAATATATCAGTTTTTCAGGTCTAACCTATAAAAAGGGAAGTTTTATGCACTTGTACAGACTTGGGAGACTCACTTATAGGTGAAAACATTAAATAGATGTATCTTAAACTATATAGGTCAAATACATGCTTGGATTGTAGTTATAGGTCCATAGAGTCCAAAAATTGCTTCCTTCTCTCCATCGCTTTATTGGTAAGCAAATAAAAGTCAACTTCACATGCTCAATATGGATGTGAGAGAGAGAGAGAGAGAGAGAGAGAGAGAGAGAGAGAGAGAGAGAGAGAGAGAGAGAGAGAGAGAGAGAGAGAGAGAGAGAGAGAGAGAGAGAGAGAGAGAGAGAGAGAGAGAGAGAGAGAGAGAGAGAGAGAGAGAGAGAGTCATGGAATGATATTTTTAAAATAGGAGGGGGTAATAATGAGATTAAAATTAATGTAAATAGTCATCATATTGGTTCCTTCTCCTTTATGAACAATCATTAAGAAGGCAGGGTGGTCTAAAACTACCTATAAACCCCATAAGCTCAATATTTATCCTTAAAATGATAGTTTTAGATTGGTTGGATGAATAATATAAATTGGAGTTGATATATAAGGTATATAAAATCATATTAAATGTTTCACCAAGTTCTATTTGGTAAATGTTAGCGTCAGGTAGCAAGAAGAATATCCATGAGAGACAGGTTGTAAGTTTGCACTTCAGGTTTTAGAGGTCTATAAAATAATCATGTCTATATAAGTGGTGTTTGATGGATATTAAAAATTTAAACATAAATTATTAATCTCCATCATTGTATCAAATAGTTTTTTAGTGCCTATCAGTTTCCAATATTTCAATCAAAGCCATCTTATGTAGTGTACCTTCATGATCTACAAACCTAAGTATACATTCTTAATGTTTTAAAAAGTTTCCCGATCTAATACAAAGCTGGAAACAATTAAAATAATATATAAAATAAATTTGGAGAAAATATAATGAGATAAGGAATTCCATATTAGTCTTCTAAAGAGCACTCATAGTCTCTAGCCCAAGGATTGTGTCGCAAGCCTATCTACACAAGAATGCACTAAATGGTGCCAAATGTTACATGAACAATGTTTTATAAGGTTTAATCCTAATAATATATGTCATGGATCATTATAAGGTTTTATTAATTTATTTCATGGTCCAAACATACCTCCTTAAGGAGCCAAAAATGACCAAAAGGTAGACTTACAGGTCTACAGACTGTAAGTCTCCCTTTTGCATACAATACAATAAATCTTGCTTGAAAAGGTTATTCAAAGAGACGAATGAAAATATGATGAGTAATTATATAAATGGAAGTATTGAAGACTAAAATGGTCTTTAATAAATTATTGAAGTGACATAAAGAAAATCCATCTCAAGTCTATAGGTACTCAACCTACTAACACATACATGCCTGCTTAAGGTTTCAAGTTAGTTCAAACATGAGAGAGAATCATGTTTATTAAATTTAGATTCATAATGATAAAAATGGAGGATATATACCCTTTTATAATTATAAGGCCAATAAAGGATTAACTATGTCATTAAGAACCTATGTTAGACTTATAATCAGATCTCAAGCTCAAATTATCACCTACAAATAATATAGATCAATAGTCATATGGTGGAATAGAATGAAGATGGGAGTCATGGAATAATATATGGGAGGTATAAGGATCATAATAAATATTTTAAAATAATATCTTAAAATGTTAAAGGTCTCACAAATGACTAATGGCTGTAGAGAAGGCAATAAGTTTGTTTAAGACTATTAAGCCTAAACCAAACACACAGGCTTGTGTGTACTTTTTGTGATGAAAGTTGGTTTGTGATGGTGAGGTGAGAACATTAATACCCTAATAAAGTGATGAATATTTCAATTAAAATTTTGATTTTTTATATATTTTCAATAGGTAATAGATAAAACAAACATAGTTAGTTAGGGTCTCTTGCATAGTTAGACTCATAAACCCTGGCTTGAGTTGAGAATGGTTATGGAAGGTATAAAGTAGAAGGATGGTAATAATACCAATTAAATGTGTCATGATGGATGTTACAAGCCAAAAAAAGTCATTGGAAACTCAAATCAAACATCAAGACACCACCTTTAGGCTTAAAACTCTTCTAGACCTCACATAATGCAATCTTTCCACATAAGAGGCTACTTTTTCTTGCTCAATATAGTATGGAAAGGTTACATGGGACCTTGGGATCATAGGGAGGGTTGGGTCCCATATTTTTATTGAAACTTATATAATTAAGAGGAAAATTAGATTCCTAAGCTCTATGAATAATCCTTAAGGATTGAGATAGGTGTTGAGCTGTTTAAAAAGCAAGAAGTGACCTAATGGAAGAGTTTGCCTATCTAAGTGCCTAAAATGGATTATATGAGCATATAAATTACATGGATTATCTTAAAAACTCCCTTGATCACCATTTCAAACCCTTGGTTGGCATGTGCAAGCTATAGGTGTACATAAAAGGGTTAGAAAGGACTACTATAAGCTTACTTTTGAGATCCGTACAAGGTGTTAAACCCTAAAATTTGGAATGAAGTATGCTTAAGAGGAACTTGAATTTAATATAACACTTCCTAGAGCTTTCACATCTGTGGGATTTTTATAGAGCAAGATCTGAGTTTTTAAGCCTAGAGGCCTAATTGAGACCTAATTAAAGAGACAAACAAATAAAATATATACACTTCCACTTGGTTTTAGGTTATTATATTTAGCATGGAGCTTTAAGTCCATAATGGGTACTCAAAAACACCCTTATTTTTCCAAGACCATCTATAAATTTTTCCACAAAAGGAGCTTTGTGTGCTTTAGGGATATAAGGAATGGAAGGCTAATGAGAGCTTAAGGTGAAAAATAAGGTCTTGATGAGTTTTTAATACATTTAAAGGGATTGATTCAAGTTTGAATGACTGAGATAGGACTTTCATGTAGATAGAGTTCATTCATGGTGACAAAATCAAGTTTTGGGCCATTTAGGTAAGGTGAAGTATAATAAATTCAAGTGGGTTTCAAGACACCTAGAGAGTTATTTGATGATCATCACTGAGATGTTAGTTTGGAGATTTATTAAGTAGATGAAAGGTGTTAATAAAAGATATAGATGGTGACTCAATATTACTTGATGATGAAGGGTTCCATTTATCACCTCACAACCTAAGAGTAGGGGCAGTTTTGAAGAACAAGATCAATGTGTCAAAAAAGTTATAAAATCCATGCCACTTGGATGAAGAAGCATCTTAAATATATCAAAACTTTCCCTCTAAGATATTCTTAAATTATCTCATAACTCTTCTTGATTTTAACTCTTAAGAGACACTTGTCAAACTTTCCCCTCAACACCCTTCTCTCTTCTTCTTTCTCATTTCTTTATAAATTATGCCTTGATAGGCTATGTATGTATCCTCCACCTGGGTATGATGAATTATTACCCATTTACAAGCCTTTGATCAATGACAAAATTCTACTTTTTCCTCCTCCTTTGACTAGTTTCAATGTGTGTTCATGACTAGTTGATCTTGTCAAGTAATTAACTTAGCTTTCTTGGCATGTTGTCCTTTTATAGCATTCATATTTATTTTTAAAGCTTCTTTGTAGGTTATGTGAAATTTATAAGTGATATGTGAAGGTTTAGTGAGTTATCTATTTATTAGATTCATCATATGACCTCTTTTTTTAGTCCTCCTAGCTTAAGAATCTTTCATAACCTTCATATGAAGTGCTGATGTAGGGAGGTAGATTGAGAGTAGTATTTGTTTTAGGTTGGTTTCATGGTTGATATGCACATGTAGCTAGTTAGTAGTGGTAAAATTTGTTTGTGAATAACCTCCATTAGATTAGTTTTTTCTCTCTTTTCCTAACAAGTTGATAAATTAGTATATGAGCCTAAGTGATACATCAAAGGGAGTTAATCCTATAACCAGAGATTCTCTATGTAGGTCACCCATAGCCTAGTATTATCTCCATGTTATCCAAAATTTTTAAGGCTTGAACTACCTACCAAGGGTGAAAATTTGGGATATAAAAATTCCCTTAATGAATGTATAAATTTATATAAGTACCATATATTAAGTGCGGAGAACATGCTTCCAAAGCATGCCCTCACTGAATCTAGAGATTGCGTTAAGTGTGGAGAACATGCCTCTATGACATTCCCCCAATAATATTCCCCCATTTGGGGTGAGGAAAATATAGGAATTGATAGTTAACTCACCTCAAAAGGATAAGATAAATACATAAATATGTGAATGTAACCATGTAACATATATAAGGAAAATGTCTAGGTAGATATAACATTGAAGCACATATAACCAATGTGATCACATAAAGATATAAGATGCATGATAAATATCATGGAAATGTATATATAGTAATAATATAAACTCAAAAAATAAACACACACACAAGATCACTCAAAATCAAGTCAAAAATTAATGGTCCAAGGAGACCACAAGTAAGGGGGCATGTTCAAATGCCACAAAATTAAAGGGACATGACTTAGTCAAATGTCCATAACAACAAGGATGACATGTTCAAATATCCATACAATAAGCAATGAGATATGAAAATTTCAATGAAAGCATACATAGGCACAAGGGATACAAACAAAGGAACATATTCAAATACTCAAAGAAGGCATATAATAGCCAGGCAAGATAATCAAGTAAGTGCATAAAGTAAAGTATAATCAACTGGGATAAACATGCCATAATAACCTATGGATTAATGTGTTAGGAAAAAATGCCAAGTGTATAAAATATCAATTACCATGTGTAAGATAAAATCATGGATAAAGGCATGTGTAAGTACCTATGTAAGCTTAACCATGATAATGTAGAGTGATCATCGAATTTTATAACCTGTGTGTATCAAGATCAAAGAAGCAAATGCATCAAATGTTCATATGACATGAGTAGAGGGAAATATAAACATCTAAAAATAAGAGTAGATCATGTATTTGGGTATGCTTATATCATACTCAAATAGAAGTGTGACACACACGTGTATGTAGGAGAAACTAAGTATGTCATCCATCAATATAAAACTAACACATAGATGCCATAGAGCTAATATAACATGTAGGTGTCAAAAGTGTTTTTTTAATTTTTGAATGTTATTTTTTCATTTTTGGAATGTTTGAAAAGGAAATATAATCCTATAGTGGCATCCAATGGATGGTCATAGATATCTCCTCACTGTGAACTTGGTGTAATAATATTATGAAAATGTTGAGGAACATGTACGGGTTCAAAATTTATCATATTAGTATCAGTGATGCTCTACATATGTAAAATAGAAATTATTGGTCATGTATCAGTAGTATGAGTAATAAGAGTAGGGGTTTATGTAACCCATTATTGAGTTATATATGGTTTCTTTGGAATAATCATAATAGGAACATGTGTAGGTGTTTTGGATATCTGATCATGGTGCGTAATAAATGAAGATTATGTAAAATCAATTATATTTATCTGATGTAATGGTCTCTCAAGTACTAGCCAACTAGTAAAGGAGATTGCCTATTATTTATCATTTTGTGGCGAATTAGCCTTAGTAGGAATTTTAATTAACTGTGTAGGTATAAGTTTTTCAAGTTCAAGGGGATGTTCATATAGAATTATAGAAACCATAATTACCTACTTGACATGAATGTATTTTACACATCCATACAATGTAGAAGGTACTACTCAAAGTTTATCAATCCAAGGTCTTCCCAATAACATATAAAAGATGCATGTGAAAGGGATGATTGAAAAGGTAGTAACCACATGTGTAAGACTAACCTATAAATATAGGTCAATCTTGCCAAGAACCTTTTGGGAGGTCCCATCAAATGATCTAATTGATCTATTAGAAGGATGTAAATCATTATGAGTATAACCCAAGTGTGTAAGTAATTTTATGGTACAAACCTTCACTTTCACCATTATCAATCATATCACTATATATAGGATGTTTATCAAGGTATGCTCTAATAAAGAGATAATTAAAATTAGAGTTATCATTCTTAATCTCACTATCATCAAAAGTAATAAAAGATCTCTAAATCATAAAAGGTATATGTCATGTGTAAGTACCAACAATCCCATATAGTGGGTATCCATAATATGGTGGGGGAGGATGTGCATTATATTCCATTTGCACTTTTAGTTGTTTTTTAGAATGGCCTTAAAAATTATTTTAAAATATTTTCTATTTGTAGTGATCACTAGGTTGTGAGCATGATTACTTTGGAGGATACTCAAATGTAAGCTTTTGGTTTTCAAAAATATATTGGATATTTGTTTCAAGATAAATCATCTACCTGTGGAATGCCTTAGTCCTTGATGATAATCATAATAAGCATTTACATATTATTCATTGGTTAGAGGTTGACTCATATCAACCTCAATAGGATGAGGAGAGATATAAGGTATCGTTCTAGTAAACACATGAGTAATGAAGTTGGGGACTCAGGTAAATATGTAAATTATATCCTTAGTGTATTAGATAATAAAATTTGATTAGGTTATTATGAAAATATGTTAAATGTGGTGGTTTTTTAATTTCTAGGTTGATGAGGTTTTACCTTATAACTTGGTTTGATTGTAAACTTGGTACTAGATGTAGATGCAACTGATGTGTTTGCTAAATAATATTATTCAATTACATAGGATTCATTTCATAATCCTATATAACATGGCATAAGTCATCAAAATATTTGAACTTCTTAAAAATAATGGACTCATTTAATGGACCAAGAAAACTTTACTTGAATATGTCATACAACTCTTTATCTACCATAAGATTGGTCATTTTGGCTAGCATTGTATTATATCTCAAGACATATTCATTGATAGGTTTATTGGTTCCTTGTATTATTTTGTCAATTTGAGCATAGGAAACCTTTTTTAAAAATATTTATGTAAAAATATGCTAAAAAATGGTCTACAATAGGTTTGAATGCTTTCATAGATTATAGATATAAATCATTTATCCACCTCAAAACATAGTACTCAAGGCTTCTTGGAAATAATTTATTATTGGATTCATAGTCAAGGCATTCTATAGAAAAGGTTTAAAGATGTTATTCAAGATCACTCTTGGCATCATAAAATGTGAACTTAAGTGTAACAAATATAGTTGGCAAAGGGTGAAAAGAGATATTAGGTATAAGAGTATTATGTAACACATCTTATGAATTTATAACATGAGGGGATTTTAAAGCTTTTTTTTCAATGTTTTTAACCTTGTATTCAAAGGTATTTATGACTTGAAGGAGTGTTTGAACTGTATACCCAATGGGATTTAGATTAGAAATTTGAGTAGTCAGTAAAGGGGATGAAAACATTTATTGAGTAGTAATATGTATTGAAATCAGTATTTGTGTTGAAATAATGGGTAATTTCATGATAGATGTAGAAATAGTGGTTTTAGGAAACAAAGGTTTGAAAACATAACCCATTCCCCACTAGATGTATTAGGTTGTAATGTGTTCAAAGGGAGGGATATTTCCATTATAATTTTACAACCTTTTGATTTGAGTATAGTTTTTAGGATCTCATCAAGATATTTAGTTTTTTTATCAAATATAATCATTAAATAATGCAATCAATTACACTTCATCATGGTTTATTTGATCATTTTCATTTGTTTCACGGTTTTCATTATTAGAGTCTTCTTCTATGATAACCCTATCAATATGTTTTTCATTATCAACATAGATATCATCATGATCCAAAGTATGGGATCCCTCATTGGTTTGAGACATCTTAGATGGTGGGAGGGGAAGTTTAATGTATTCAATAGGCACACCTCCTAAATCTATAGTTATGTCTAGGTTGTATGAAAAATAGTAAAAGTAAGAAATGAAAAAGTATAAAAATATGAAACCCTAGATAGTTAAAAACCCTATGAATTAGAAATATTTGCATTCATATGAATTGGGTTCACCAAATGTTTAACCCTAAATTTGGATAAGGGGGATTATCCTATCATTTGTGGTATAAGGGTTAAGAATATATAAATTACAATGTACAAGGGTGATAATTAGATATATAATAGGCTAATTGGGTGTTAAACTTAGATATAAGAATACACTAAATTTATTATAATGAGTATACATTAAATATATAAAGTAAAACTAAGCTATGCATGAAAATGAAAAATAATTAATATACTTAGCTAGTTGTGATGGTATCATAGTGATAGATCTATAACATGAAAGAAATAGGCTAGGAAATGGTTCTAGAACAATCATCGGATTCTAGATCTGATGCTTCTAGTGATCTAGACACTAATGCTAGCCTGGGATGTTTATGTTGACATTACTATCTAGGTTTGATATAAGTGTCCTATATAAAATAATTGATGAAAAGGGATGAGACCACTTAGATACTTCTAGGTTTGAATTCAATTTAATTTTAGTGCATTGATATCTGGGTCATGGACTATCACTCCTCTTGAATTTGTAAAACCCTAATTCTTCATCTTCACAATGACCTTGGGAAAAAATAGGTTAGTGTAAAAATAATGTTGAGCTGACTTTAAATACTCCACTATTAGTGGGCACTACCTACATAACTAATACCCCAAAAGAGGTCTTAGACTCATGTAGTTATACCCTATGTGTTTGGCTTGTGTGTGGATAATTTAATATTATGCAAAGTAAGTACAACATCTACGTAACTTAGAAAATTGGGTTATTGGATGCTCTTTTACTAATTCAGACCTATAGATTTGTTTTACCTATGACTAGTGTGGAAAATAGAAATTTTATTCAATTAAATGCTTGATAGAGTGATTTTAATAAGTTGTCTTGGTCTATTTGGTATTTTGATAGGTGATAAATGAATGAGGTTTGATCTATAATTTATAGCAATATTTTTGGAGTAATAACTCACATCAAAGCAGTTAGGCTAACCATTAGGATATGTTTCATTTAAAAATTGGCTAAATTTAGGGCATTAAACACTTATGTTAGGTTATGACACTAACGTCGATGCTAATGTCAAAAACTAGGAGGAATAAATAAGGTCTGAGTTTACCAAGTGTACACAACTAAGGTGTTATATAATCCATAAATATCATCTACAAAAACATCATTCAAACATCTCTGTTCTAACTATAGATTTTGCCAAACAAGTTTTAGTAATTTTTGACCTTTTGGGACAAAACCACACTAGTTAGATAAGACCATAGGCTGACCATATTCATTAATGTGGATTTGTCTTAGTACTCTAATGGTCACTTTTCAAATGTGATACACTCCATTTTGGCCCTCCTATGCTTTTAGAAAAGTTAGTTAACATAAATATTCTAAAATTTTCCACTATATAAGCACATCAAAGTCACTTAATATGTCACATGAAGGACTTAATTTTTTTTCAAATTTATCGAAAGAGCACTAATCTTTCTAATTCAAATTTTGATTTATTAAAATAGACATATACCAAGTCTAAGGCTATTTTATTCTAGGTCACAGGCATTTATTGTCAAACATTTAAGTGGATATATGTAGTTACATTCATATAGAAAATATCAATATTCACACTCACTCTAGGAGGTATAACTACATTGGCCTATGACCCTTTTTGGGCTATATAGGCAACATTCATATTATTCAAGGTTTTCTAAATATATTTCAATTATTCCCCTTTCCCAATTCCTCCCTTTGTATTTGATCTATGTTTGGTTTATTTTTCATGAAATAAAGTTTTAATTTTGTAGGTCTTTCAAACATCAAAACATATCTTAGAGATTATCAGTAATGTATCTCTAATAGACACGTGCCCAAACAAAAAATGACTTGTAAAGTCAACTCAAAGACTACTACGGTCAAAAGACAAGACTGTGGTGTAGACCTATCCTCCTAGTGTGCTCTTATCCCAATATATTATAAAATTTTGAATTCAATTGTGACATGATTCTTAGATCATTCTCATCAGTTTTTTTGCTAACAATCAACTTCACAGTTAGCATAAATCATATCCAAGATAGGTTTTCACATTTTATTTATAATTTACTATTTATAGATCATTTCAAAAATTTGAAATTATTGTATTATACATTTAAGTTTTATATATTATATAATCTAAATTGGTTTCAATAGTTTATTAGTTTATTATATTTAATTATTAAATCAAAGTAAACATATAAAAATTATGGTGAACCCATTATTTTCATAACGCTACTTGTTTGCTTGATTTTTATCCTAAGATTTCATACAAATTTCTATAAAATTCCTAACACCAAAATAGAATAGTCTTGAACCTTGATATAAATATAAAATCATGAGCCAATATTTTTTGATCTTGGATTAAATTTAATGTTGAATAAATTTTCTTGTCACCTCAGATAACATCTGATAGTGAGGCTCTTTATTTTGACATTGGGTTGAAATTTGTTGATCTCTATACACAAAAATATCTCAATTTTATTATCTCTTTATTTCCTATTATTTTCTACTTTTTTTTATAAACTATGTTCCAACAAATGTAAATCTAATTGGTGACTATATTTATGGGTTAAGTGGTGATATGTTTTATATATATCATGGTGTGAGAGGTATTACCATAATACTCAAGCTATTATACAACACTAGGAACAAAATTTAGTTTCACTTACATTACAATATATTAGAAAAGCCAAGGATCCCTTGTTTATGCCATAATAAGGCTCTTTAGCCATTTTATTTATGATGCACTTGAGAGGAGTGTATATCCTAAGGAATTTTCTCTCATTTTACCCTTAAAGATGATATAGTGGGCTACAAGCATGAATTTACCTCTATAGTTAGTGCTGTAAAACATTGGGCTGACACTAATCTACGAATGAATAAGTATATTTGAGATCCCATTAAATCATTCAAACCCCTACTTAAAACACCCATTATACCTTGATTTTTTCTTGTATTGTATTCATATATATTATCTCTTTTGTACAATAAATGATTATATGATAGAATTAAGTGACTTATTTTTTACATTTACTATATTGAAATTTATTGTATAGATGATGGGTAGTCAAAGTAAATATTATAATGATGTTTAACCTATAGATAAGTTATTATTTACTCATGATATGCATTTTAGTTATGATGATGAATGGGAAAATTGGAATAATAAAAAAACTTATGGAAGAAACATATATGGATGATTTTGATTTTAATGATGTAACACTAAATAAATAAATTGATTTTGATGCATATTGGGAATGTGAATACATAAAACCAACTAGATAATTTTACCATGAAGATAAAAATAAACCTCTTATTCCATATTTTGATTCACCTATATAATCCTCTTTGGATTTATCTCTTGATTCATCCTTGAAACCCTTTATATATTCATGCATGAATCCCTCTTTGGATTCATTTTTAGATCATTATTTAGATCTCCCTCTTGATTCATCCTTGAATCCCTCTTTGGATTCATATCTAGATCCTTATTTGGATCTCTCTCTTGATTCATCCTTGAATACCTCTTTCAATTCACCTTTTGATTATCTTCAATATTTTCCATCACCTTATTCTCTGTATACTAGTTTAGAGATAAAAAGACATACTATAAATGGCTATCTACCTTTCCTTAAATTACCACCTACCATCTGAAAGGAGGAAACTTATCCTTTCACACCTAACCTATCTTTCCACCTTGTTAATTCAATTTATCACATCCACAATTATGAAATAAACACATATAACATATGTATAAATCAAGATAATTACATTCATGCAAAAATACCTATTTTTACTTCACTTCAAGTGGAAATAATTACTAATAATAAGGATGCCATATTTATTCTTTATAATTATATGGTATTGAGACTACATGCCATATATTAACCACTTCATCAACTAATGAGGATGAAATTCCTTCTTATTCCCTTAGCATATCACAAGATATAATTGAAATCAATAGCATTCATTTTAACACATATTGTGATATTGCTTCCACTTCAACCTCATGCTTGTCTACAAATGATACTAATCTTATGCCACATTGTCATAATCTTAACATAGATTTATCACATGATGATAATGTATCTCTTGATAATGATACTTATTTTAATGTTATCAATCAACAATAACCAAATAAATCATATATATCCAATGAATTATTTACACCAAAGTAAGAGATTATCCTTCCTAATTCTTATCCTATTAGAATTAGTGTTTTAATGGCTAAAACTAATAATATAATTTAACCCTTATATGAACCTCTCACTTATCTCAACATGCCTTCCTAAGAAATCATATCCTTAGTGCATGTTGTAGGTGATTTACAAGACAAATTACATCACTTATCATTAGTGATTAAAGTGTATCATATTTAGGTTGACTCTAGTGTGGTATATGGTAATCTTATTCTTCACAACATTTTGTATGCACCTTTACCCCTAACTTTGTTTTTTTTTAAAATTTTACACATTTGATGGAAGTGGTGAACCTTATCTACTATAATGAAATTACTAACATGATTCACAACAATAGAATTATATATTGTATTATTAAGAAAAAACTAAGAAGATCCACAAAAATAATTGGTGAAAGTGTAGAATACTTGAATATTATGATTGAGCCACTTTGAGGGGGAAATCTCCACAACAATGCAATAAGAATATAATTCATAATATAATGATAAAAGACTAATCACTACCTCTTATATATAATTTAATTATCCATGGTTATTACATAGGCCAACCATACTAATCTCATTGAGAAATGCAATAAGATAATATGAAGGTATGTAAGCCAAAAGTTAGCCACATATATCCCTAGATGCACTATAGGTTAAGGGTGTAGCATTCCCTTACCATTTATAATTTTTTTTTCCTAAATGTTGAATCAAACTAGGATGTTTTTTTAGGATTTCTTCATCCTCCCATGTTCCATCTTTAGAATGTAGGTTATTTTATTTGATTAAATACTCCATAACCATTCTAGTTTGTAGTTACTTAGTGCATGTGTGAAAGACCTCCCCAAGATTAAGAATGACTTATCATTCTTATGCCAATTTTGGTAACTCAATATAAATGGAAACTTTGGGTCCATTTAACTTCTTTAGGTTAAGATACATGGAAAAATGGATGTATGCGAGTGGATGAGGGCATTTCTAGTTTATAAGCCACACTACCAATGTTTTGTAAGATCTGATAAGGGCCATAAAACTTAGGTGACTTATTGTTATCATTTTTATGTCATTTAAAAGACATTTAATTATATGGATGAAAAAACACAAATACCCAATCACCTATGTCAAAATACCACTCACTACAATTTTGATCTACTTACTGCTTCATTCTATTTTGTGCCATTGCTAAATTCTCATGTAAACTAATTAGAACATCTTATTGATTATGAATGTGTTCCTCAATATCTCAAACCTTGGGATGTACAATCAAGGAGAAAGTGATAGAGGGGGGTGATACCCATATAATTTTACAAAGGGAGATATATTGAAATAATGTGAAAATAAGTTTTGTACCACCATTCAACAAGTGGTAGCCAATGAACCCATTTATCCTATTTATCAAAAATAAAATAATGAAGATACCCTTCTAGACATTTGTTGACTACCTCTATTTTTACATCATATTAAGGATGATATGATGAGATATGAGCTAATTTGGTGACCAAACATGTAAATAATTTAGTCCAAAAATTACTAGTAAATATGGGATTTTAGTCACTTATAATGATCTTTAGAGTACCATGAAATTTATGAACTATATTGAGAAAAACATAAGCACTATATTGGTAATAAAATGATATGATAAGGAAAATAAATTAGCATACTTGGTGAGTTGATCCAAAACTACCATTATAAAATTTTTTCCCTCAAACTATGGTAACCTAATAATGAACTCCATAGAAACCTTGTCCCAATAATATGTAGGGATGGATAAAGGCTACAAAAGAGTTGGGGTCTTAATAGTTTCACATTTTTTCTATTAAAATACCATGAATTAAACAAAATTTTTTTGGACATCCCCCTTGATTTCTTCCCAAAAAAAACTTGTTTGATTCTATGATATGTTTTCAAAAATCCAGAGTGACCTCTCAGTGGAGATGCATGGATTTCCTGAAGGATTTTATGTTTGAAGAGATAATGCTTACACAGGTATAATTTGTATTTATAACATAATGTATTCCCATTCCATGTAAAGTTTCTAGATCCCCCAAAAACCTACTAATGATTTTGAATCAAACCAAGGGTAGAACTATCATTCTCCTATTCTGATCTTGCTTCATCTAGCCAATCTACCAACCAAATAGTCCTTGCATATAACAATGCCTTAACTGATTCATCCCTCTAGGATAATGCATCTAACATAGTATTATATTATATTTTATTATAGAATATTTAAAAATAATAACATAAAATTTTAGTAAACCATTTTTTATTCATATGAAAATTATTCTTTTAAAACATATTTGGGGATATCATGACCAATCTTTACCTAAAGGTGACAACCCATCAGATAAGGTCTCCCTTGCTTGATTACATGTAGAATATCCATAATCTCTTTGTCGTAGATTATTAAGTTGGAAAATTTAAAATATAATTGGTTCTAATTCTTGCATGAGTACAACTCCCATGCCATATCCTGATGCATCACACTCTACAACAAAAGTTTTTGAAAAGTTAGAAGTAGATAAAATGGGAGTTGTACAAAACCACTTTAAACTATTGAAACACATTGGTAGTTTAATAATTCCACTATAATAATAATTTATTAAAAAAAGAGGTGAGTGGGGCTACAATGTTACCATAATTTTTGACAAACATATGATAGTAACTAGTTAGCCCCAAAACTAATTATAGGTTCTTGAGGGTCTTGAGAACCTGCCACTCTGCCATTGTTTGGAAATTTTTAGGATAAAATATTAGTACTTTATGTGTAATAATATAACCTAATTGCTCCACCTCTTGGACATCAAAATCACATATTTAAGGTTTGTCATAAATCTTTTGTTTTTCTAGAACTGAAAGTACCTATTTCACATGATTCAAATTGTCTTCCCAATTTTTGTTATAGATGAGGATATCATCAAAATCACCAATAAAAAATTTATCAAAAATGGCATAAAAAAAATATTAATTAAACTCTAAAATGTAGATGGTACATTTGTGAAGATAAAAGGCATGACCATAAATTCATAATGGCCTTCATGAGTTCTAAAATCTATTTTAGGTATGTTTCCATTATAGATTAAAATATGATGATACACAAAGCAAAGGTATAAACTGGTAAAATAAATAATACCATGTAAATCATATTGGAAATAATCTATTAATGGAATTGGAAACTTAATTTTGATAGTGTAATTTTTGAGTTATCTGTAGTCTGGGTACATCTTCCAATTGTCATTCTTCTTTTGCACCATGACCATAGGGGAGGAATATTTGCTTTGACTATGTTAGATGATTCCTACCTCCAACATCTCATGTGCCATATTTTAAATTTCATTCTTCTTAGCATAGGGATACCTATAGGGTCTAGTGTTAGGTTGTGTACTTATAATAATGAGCCTAATGGTATGATCATGTGTGTAACTTAGAGGAAGTCCTTTTGGCATGTCACCAAAAATAATAGAATGGTCATCCAACACCCTTTAAAAATAAATGTCTATATTATTTTTTTGGTTGAACCTCTATGGAAAATAATCATTCCATAAATCCCTCATCAATTTTTCTTAGAATCTTCATCATCTAATGGAAACTAATTGATTACAGAGATTGAACCCATAACACACCCAATTCAAAGGTCATACCTTCTGAATAGAACCTCAAATAATTCTTATAAATTCATCTCAACAGTGCCCAAATTGGTGAGCCACTACACTCCCAAAAATATGTTAGTTCCTCCTATAGGAATAACAAACATAGGGGAATATAACAAGCATTCTACCATAGCAAGCTTAGTGCTATGGAAATTTATAGAATAGTTGATGGTACCACCATCTACAATCATGACCTAAAATTATAGACCTAGGTAAATGAAATAGTTCAAATGAGTAGCCAAATTACTATTGATGAAATTATGTGTACTTAATGAGTTAATTAAAATAGTCACATTCTATTTATTTAGGAAACCTAACACCTTAAGATTTTGAGGAGTATTAATGCTTGAAAGTGCATGATAGGAAATAGTAGGTTGAGAATATTTAGATTCATCCATAGATTCTTCCAAACATGCCCTTGAATCTTAATCATCTTATTCCTCCTCATTAAAACCTTTAATTTAAAACAACTTATTTTTAACACACTAATGTCCTTTTATCCATTTGTTTTAGATTAAGGTAAAAACAGGTTTTGAAAGGGGCCCCGAAACCCTTTACAAATTAAAAAATAAAAAAGCAATAAAAACCGCCAGAGCAGGCAAACCCACTGAACACCAATAAAAAATTCTAGGTTTTACATGGACCTGAAACCATCAAGATAAACCAGACAAAGCTCCCCAGGTTTTACAAGGACCTGAAACCTAAACAATAAAACTAGGCTCTACGACCCAAAATAGGAACCTAGGTTTTACAAGGACCTGTAACCTTAAAAAAACCATGCAATAAAAGATTTGCACATTTTAGAGCTGCATTAACACGAGGAAGGGTTTTTGGGAGCCGCATAAATGTCCACCTTCAAACCCCATCCCCAACTAAACAACCCCTATAACCAGCACCGCCATCGCCCCAAACATCCACTGATCATCAACCCGTTCTCCTCCTCTATAAAACATAGAGGCAACACCACCTTGGCCATCAAAATATCATCAAAAGACATCTTAAAGCACTTCGACACAAGCTACGACCCCACAGATAGAAGGCAATGGTGAGAAACTAGATCTGGCAATAGGGAAACAAAGTTTCCCCCATCACACAAAAAAGGATTTTCATTTCCGCCCGTGATTCACCCAAAAAATGCACTGCCCAAAACAGACAGTGCCACCAACAAACCCCTAGATCCGTCACCACCACCGCCCTTTCCAACCACCCATATGTCAGTAAGATCACCTCCTCTGCATGAAGGACTCACTACCATGGCATAAAATATATCACTAAAGAAATCACCGATCCGCTTAGGACAGGGTATTGGTTAGCATGGCGGCCACAAAATGGGAAACTGAGGTAAAGAATAGATCCACACAAAAATAAATAAACTTTACAAAGCTACACAAACACAAATAGTGAAGGGAAAGAGGGGGCCACACAGATACAAACCCCCAACCCTCCTCCAAAAATCTCTGTGATAATAGAGCACAGTGACCGCACTCCATCACCGCCCACACCTCACAACACCATCCACGCCAGGAAGTCCCTGCGCGCGCCCTTCGCCGTGGCTATGACGGCCGAACGCATGCAAGAATTCAAACCCTCATCCGAACATGCAGAGAAACTATCCATTTATTATCATAGCCAAAACATAAACCTTTGACATGCTTATCTTGAATTTACTAAGGTGTCAATCTAGTAGGATACAAAAATGATGGTGTTGGGAAGGTACATTCATGGACATTAGTGAAATGTATTCATTTGATCAACTCTTTTTTCTCAACTAGGCATGCCCTTGGTATGGCTTCAAATACATTACCAAGATGAAACAGTGAACCTATAATTATATTCTATTTTTGAGGCCACCCAAAAATAGGTCAATTAGATTTTCCTTAGTTATATCTACCACTTGTAAGGAGAGATTCTAAAATTAATGAATGTAATCATTTACAGTCTTGATTTAGCACAACTTGGCCAATTGGATGAAGTAGTTTTCAAAGACATTATTGTGATAGTGAAGCTACAAATCCTAAGAAAATATTGATGATGAAATTGGGACATTCTTGTTTTTATTTTGATCACATAACCAATGATACCAAATGAGTTACTCAGGTTCTAGATACAAAGAGGCCATGCCCACCTTTTGTGAATAGGGAGTCTGATCTAAGCCAAATAAGTTTTAAATTTGAGTAATCCATGTGAGTGGATCATTAACATCAAACATTTATAGGTCCACTTTTGGAAAAAATGACTTCATACCAGGGTTGGCATTGTGATTGTTTGGAGGAAGAGAACCAAACAAGAGTGGTGGAGGGTTATTTTGTAATTGGTGGGTTGAAAATTTGGTTAATAATTTATATTTTTTCAATTAATATCACCATCCATTTGGGTCCCCTCTCAGCCCTATGAGGTCCCCTTTAACCACACCAAGACCATATTTCTACACCATGACCTAAAACTCTAACCTAAGTTGTTTAACTACCTCTGAAATACTTAGATCAAAAGTTTATAGCTCCATGTTATAATTGTGCATTTATTGCCTTGTCTATGAGTATTAGGCCCAACTATTCACAAACCTTAGAATGGTTGAAACCCAAAAAATGTATCGTTAGATGATAGGCTCTATGTGATAACGTAGTGGTAAAAATGTAGCATGAAAATAATGGAGTATGACAAAAACATCACGAGGACAAAACATAGCAAGATAAAAAGTAGTAGTATTGGTATTGTCACAAAATGTTATTAAGAGCATGATTAGGACATTTTAGTGATTATCACATTATTTATTTGCTATCTAGTTCATTTTGGTGATAATAGTTAACATTTCATGGTGGAAAATTAATTCACCAAATTTACAAGAAAAGTAGCAAAAGAAAATGTGATTTCATGAGTTTGGACGTTTAGTTGAAACTTAATGACATTTTTATGACATTACCAATACCACTACACTTTTTCTTGCTATGTTTTATCCTTGAAACATTTTTATCATACTATATGTTTGTCATACTACATTTTTATCACTACATTTTTTACTACTATATTTTGGTCTACTAATTTTTAGTAGGATGCTAAATGATGCCATTATTATCACCTCACCAAGATTAATCTAATGACTATTAAAGTTCATAAGGGTAAAAAAATTTAACCCAAAAAAGTATATCTATAGAATATACCATTGTGATTGTCTCTTATAGATGAATCTAATTGATGCTAATTTTCATAAGGTAAAAAAATTTCTAGACTTATTTTTCACTCATATTTTTTTAATTAAAAAAAAAAAAAAACTCATTAACAAAAATATAGTGACAAAAAAATTTAATTTATCTCGGGTCACAAGTTATGTTTTTTTGACCTTCTAGTGCTCAGGATGTCAAATCCAAAAAAATTACACTGTAGAAACTTACCCAGATTGAAGATCTGATTCCACTTGTAATGAAATTAATTAGACAATTCAAAACAATAAAATTATATATTATAGAATTATGAAAATAATAAGTAGATATACAATAAAAATTAGCAAAATAAAATAATATTTGAATATTATGACTGAGCCACTTCGATGGGGAAATATCCATAATAATGTAACAAGAATAAAATTCATAATATAATGATAGAATATTAATCACTACCTCATATATATACTCTACTTAGTCACTACCTCCTATAGGATGACCATACTAACAACATTGAGAAATGCAATAAGATAATATGAAGGTACGTAAGCCACACATATCCCTAGATGCACTATATGTTAAGGGCATAACATTTACATCTTAGATATTTTCATGAAACTATGAATGGTTACAATGGTATTAAAATGTTATTAAAATTATTTCCTAAGATTATAGAAGTATCTGCACTTGCTTAGTTTCATTTTATCCCTAGTGGATTTTTAAATACCCATATAGAACTAGAGGAAGCATTCTTGATATAATATATTCAAAATAAAATACCTAGGGCTAGTTATGAGAGGTTATATTTTTTGCATCAAGGTGATTCTGAGCAAGTTTGTGATTACATTTTAAGATTTCAGACTATACTGCATCAATTAATTTATCAACCAACCAATTTGGAAGTGAAATATATTCTTTGTAGAGGTATAATTTATCAATTAAAAGAGAATTTACTCTATCACACTTTTGAATCATTTCTAATTCTTTGTTATGAAGCCTTAGCACTAGAATAATAATTAGGTATTATTCATGTATCAAATAACATGAATCAGGACATTGAGTTACTTATTGGAGATCCACATAATAAATTATAATATTCTAATATCTACACACATATTCCCAATATAATGAAAGAAAATCTTCTAAAATCACACATGCTAAAGAGTTCCATAATAACAAGAGACTCCTCAATTTTCATAAAGGAAAAAAATCCACCATTGAATAAATAAAAATCCCACATAAAGGAAATTAATCCATTTTAAAAGTTACTAATCATACTCATTCCTTTTCAACAAGGAGGGAAAAACCACTCAAATTTAATTTCAATGATCTCCCATATGATGTTTTAAATATATTATTGAACAAAATATTAATCAAGTTACACCCTAAATACTATCACCCTCCTCATCATTTGGAAAAAATTAAGGGCCAACCATTTTTTTCTTATCATGGAATTAATGGACATTATGATAATAATTGTTATGGATTACAATATAAATTAAAATAAATTGAAAATAAATGAATTATCTCATTTAAAAACATGGATAATAAGATAAAACAATTTTCATCTTTGAAATGTTAAATATGGTTTCTAAAAAAATTCCAATACAAGATGTAGTAGTTTCAAAGGATTTTATTAATGATAAACATTAAGATAACAACACCAATGATAGTTATAAAATTAACAATATAAGAAATTAAAAATCATTAACACAAGAATTTCCTAATAAGTACAATTTAAAAATTTAAAAAATACCAACTTAGTTGCCTATGCAAGTATGGATTCCTAAGCTAAAGCAATCACAAATTGAGCACAATAAAACACATTTACATAATGAATAAAATATTGAAAGTATAAGTAATAAACATGTAATTGATTATTCCACATTAATTTTTCCATATGGTTAGCAATTCACTTAATTTTTAATGTTTAAAAAACAAAAAGAGATAACACACACTAGTGTAATTCTACTAATTAATACCAACATAACATAATTCAAGCATATGCATAAATGAAATTGTCAAATCTCAAATTTTGAACATTCATCTAGCCCTTGGTTTTATTTTTGCCCCAAGTGATTTCCCTCTTAATTTTAAAATTGATTCAAAGAACCCAAACCAATTATATTACAATTTTTTTAATGCACTTTTTATATGGCATTCCACTTGCTTACTATCACATATCTATCATGTTATGGTTTCCACTACATTTACATGATTACATATTTAAACTTTTACATGAGCACCTAATATAGTTATCATTGATAAGCATGTACAATACTATCTATATCAATCATTCATGCTACATTATTATTATTTTTTACATATACATTAGAGGCATATTTATTAGTTTCCTTATAAGTTACACACTATGCTTTAGTAACTTGTTGTGGATTATTTGAATCCCTAATATTTATTATATTTTTTAATCTTTACTTATTCATACCTTTTAAATATTTTAGAAATCAAAAATTTTAAAATTTCAAAAAAATTCAAATATGACAAAATACAAAAAAATCATATATTTCATAAATCTCTAAAAATCAAAATATTTTCAAAAAATCAGAATATTTTCAAAAAATCAAAATCAGGACCTAAAAAGTATTTTTAAATCTTGTTAGCTCACTTCTTTACAAATGTTATTTATTATTTCAAAAACACATTGATTTTTATGAGGTATTTGAATGCGATACAAGACATATTATTACATTGTTGTTTTTATGTTGGGCTCCCATTATTACCCAATAGCCTTGCTAAGTTGGGGGATTCTATTAGTTCTCCATGAACATTTTAACATGTTGTATCTATCCATATCCTCCCTACCATGTTTAAATGGATATCATATAAATGTTTAGTTTTTAATTCATACTTTACATTGTGTTATATGGATATATTAATTGATAATAATGACATCGATACATATATTTGATGTTGACTAGTAAAATTTTCTATAGTCTTATTTTTTCATTCTTACTCTACTACATGATAAATTAGGACTTGCTTATTTATTGTGTGTAGGCCTTAGACGTTTGTGTTAAACATATACATGTTCTTATTTATATGAAATTATCATGCATTTTGAGTGTATCCCTTGGCCTTGTTTTTTTTCATGACATTCATGTGTCCCTTGAATGTGGCATTTGGACACTATGAGTGAAATTCTATGTAAATTACATGACATTGTGTGCCTATAATTAAATATTCAATTCTATATTACAGTACATTTAAAATGTTCATATGTTACTTATGTGATTTAATGTTATATATATATAATTTATGATTCATATATAATTAAATTCTATATAAAACACATGTTTTATATATAAATTTAATCTAACACATGTTTCCATATACAACTTAATGATATGTTCAATCCTATGATGTAATACACTTTCAAATGTTCATATAATACTACATGATTATAAATTTAACTTATTATACAAGTATTATTTTTAGATTAGTGACTTTTAGGCTATGCCCCTCATCTAAAAAATGGGGTATCACAATGGGCTTGCCTTAAAAATCCAAGTCCATATTTTGGGAATTATATAGTTTTCAAAATTGTAGTATGATTCTAAATTTTTAGATACTTGAGTACAAATTTACATATACTTGATGCATATGCATAGGCATTTTTAAAACTATGAAAATTTTAAAATATATACAAGTTACAAATTTCAAATGGTTATACTTTTAATTGGCATTCTATTCAATAAAAATACATGGGACATGATATTCATTCATGTTCATGTTTCTACATTACAATTTTTAAATTACAATTTTTCAAATCTCAAGAGGTTTTAAAGGTATAAATTTTCAAATATAATATAGATCCATATAAATTAATGTTATTCATAAAGTAAAAAATGGGAAAAATTGGATTTTAGTGACACTCAACATCTATGGCTTCAATTTTGTGAACCCGATGCATGGTTCTACCTTTTTATTTTATTTCCCATTATATTCTAATGACACTCAATGGTTAGGACTTTACCCACCCTTAAGAGTGCCCTTCAAGAGTGAAATCATATCCTTTTATAATATAAAATATTAACTCATTGAGACTTGATCACTGTCAATTCACCATAAGTTCCAACCCTATGAGCTAGTATGGTTACTATTTAGTGACACCTAATGGTCCACCACTCATCCTATCATTTCTTTCAAATTTTTTTGTTCCCATTATATAAGAAGCAAACAAGGTTGAAATCACCCTATTTTCAATCTAAATGATCCAACAAGGTAACACACAATTCTCCACTTTCAATTTATAGGGTAATTATATTACATAATCTTTTAGGTGTATACTTTACTTGGTCTATATTCAAATTTAAAATTTCAATGTTTAGATTTTCAATATTTAAATATGGACAATAACTAATTTTAGGGGAATTTTTGGAGGTTTTGAATTAAGGCACCTTGAAAAATAAAGCTTCAAATCAAAATACAAAGTGTGTATACACACTTATGTTAACATATTTTTTAGTTTAATAATTTCAATTCATTTCATCACTAGAATAAAGGGGGTGGTGGGGGAAGTGTGGGAGGCAAATGTAGACACTTAAATTTAATTATTATGCTCTTGATAATGTCTAATATTGATATATTCACCTTAATTTACCTATTAACCTTTAAAATAACTTGTAATCTCTATGAGATCCTTCATTATTATATTCACTACTTGAAATTACTAAAAACATCATAGATAAGTTTCAGTAGTTTTTAACATTTTAAGGATAACACTACACTAGATGAACAAGACCAGAGGCCAACCTAATCTACTAATGCACCTTGTATAAAGTAATCTAATGGTCATTTTTTGATTTTAAAATGCTCCATGTCAGCCCTCCCTTACTTTAATAAATTTGGTTAATGAAAAATATTCCAAATTTTCCACCATTTAAGCACATCAAAGTCACTCAATACACCACTGAAAAGACCTTACAAAAATCATTGCACATTGAGCAAAAGAGCACTAATCTTTCCAATTTAATTTCTAATTTATTATAATAGTCACAAATCAAGTTTAAAAATATTTATTTATAGGTCAAGGGCATTCATTATCAAAGATTTAACTCAATCTATCTAGGAGTATTCATATAGTGAATATCAAGATTCACACACTCACTCTAGGAGGGAAAACTACATTAGACCGAGGCTCATTTTGTGTTATGTAGGAAACACTCATATTATGTGGAGTTTTCTAAGGATAAATCATCTAATCCCCTTACCTAGTTTCCCCTTTTTATTTAATCTCTATTTAGTTTACTATGTAGGATCTAGGGTTTTGCTTTTGTAGATTTTCTCCAAAGCAAATTAACTCTTGTATATTATCAACAATGCATAACTAATAGCCACACACACCCAAACATAAAAACTACTTGTAAAATCAACCTAGACACTATTGTTATTAAAGGATAAGGCCATGGTGTAGTCTTATCCTCCTAGTGCACTCCTATCCTAGTATACTATAAAATTATGAATTTTTGTGCAACATGATTCATAGATAATTATCAATAGCTTCACACCACTAGTCAACCTACACAATCAACATAAATTAGATCCAAACTAGGTTTGTGCATTTCATTGTTAATTTACTATTTAAAACTCATTTTAAATTCTTTAAATTATTGTATTGTACATTTAGGTTATGTATATTCTATAATCTAAATAAGTTTCAATAATTTATTAGTTTATTAAATTTAATTATTAAATCAAAATAAACATATAAATAAACTCAAAGTTATTTTAGTTGATTACTACAATCAAGAAAAAATGAAAGTTTAACAATGACATAAAACCATCACAAGGATATCTTAGATTAATTGTAGTTTAAAATGAGGACTTATCTCCAAGGTTTAATAAAAATTTGAAACTAGAATTCATTTATACAATAACTAGGAGTGTGTAGACACCCAAATTTTGTTAAGAAACATAAGTATTATGTTTTATCATGATTTTACATCTATAAGCTCCTAATATCAAATAAAACTCTATTAGTTCATCTTGTATTGGTCCTATGTCTTTTCATCATCTTTACATTGATGTTTTCATTTAGATTTCATAAATGTTATTATATTATTCAACATTTTATATACATAATAAGATACCTAGAATTTTACCTCTTTAATCTTACCATTTTATTATTTCTAGAAAAAACCTCTCTTTACAAATGTTTTAGAGAATTTTAGATTACGTTATAAGAGAGGAAGAAGAAATAAACTAGATATATGTATGGTTGAAAAAATGTTTGATTGTGCATGTGTTGAATCAGATGATTGTAGAGAGCTCCTCTTTAGCTTGGGAGAAATGACCTAGAAATAAGATAACACTAAAGCAAATGGTTGGTTAGACATATTGTTGGGTGGATTTCCTAATGCTAGCTAGATCCTAGAAGAAAGAGCTTCCTCGAGGGTTATCAATCTATGCTTTTGAAAAAATTAAGTTTATAAAATAGAAGATAAAATAACTGCATCAATAATCAAAAGGTATTGAAATTGAATACAAGAAATACTTGATAAAGAAATAGACTAAAATGACTAATATATCAATAAGTGAGTCAATACTAATGATAAATTGTTTAAGTATGCTCAATAAAATAGGTTGGTGGTCTGTGAATATGTAGATGAAAAAAATTTGGATTTAGTTGAGGGTAGGTGGGTGAAAATAGCTTGCTATTATTTTATACCATGGTGACCATCAGTAGTTGAGGTGACCATTGATGATTGAGGTAACCATCGATGGTTGAGGTAACCATCGATGGTTAAGGTAACTATCAGTGGTTAGGATGACTGTCAATGGTTACTATGTGTTAGGTTTAGGTGATAAAAGGGTTAACTTAATGAGGTCAAAAAAGGAAATTTTGGGAGATTGGTTTATGTTAGGTTGATTATGAAATGGAAATAAAGTAATTGATAGATTAAAAACAAATACTTATCTTGTTCGAGGTTGATCAGTTTAATGGTTGATGTGGTTGGCTTGTTGATGGAGTTTGGTATGATTCTAGTAGAGTAGTAGTACTTAACTATCAACTAAAAGGTGGTGGTAAGTCAGCTCTTTATTATGATGGTTAGATTACTAGATTGTTGGAAGAATACTAATAAATAAACTCTAGATATAAAATATCTTAATAGTTATGAGATCCCTTTTTCACCTCCTACTCCTCTCTTCTTATAGGAAAGAAGGAGAGGTGAAATAATATGTTAACAAAAGATTTAAATTTCTATCTAATTTTAAATTTGACATGCATGGGTTCAAACATAAATTAGATAAGCTAATTATAAAAAATCAAGGTAGAGTGAAGGATCAATTAAGTTGGTTTAGAAGGTAGAACTTGATCATTAGTGGTCAGGGCAATTATCGATAGTTAGGGTGACCATCAATGGTTGAGGGTCAATGTTAAGTTGAGTTAAATAGGTGGGTTTGATTAGTAGGTCAATCTAACAAAGGTTAGGTTTGGTTACCAGTTAAAAAGTCAAGTTAGGGCCTTAGGGGGTCCCAAAGTGCTCTAAGGGAGTTATGACATTCAAAACCATCATGTGTATATTTATGGCATATATATTTTACCCCCTTTTGTTATGTAATTTGCATCAATAAGATTCAAAATAAAAATGGATTACTAGTCGAAGGTTTGATTTCCCTAAGCATGGGAGGAGGTGTTCCCCCTCAAACTGGGAGTTGATAAAGTAAAATAGGATTTGGTGCAGGTTTGATGAGCTGGTAAGGTGGTGATGAAAGGAAAACATTAGAAATTGGGTAATATAGAGAAAACACATGCACAAAGTGATAAAAAAGTGTGATATCCAAGATCACATATTGACTAGGTTGTCATAGTTGGTAAAAATAATGGCCAGTGGTAGAAGGATAAGTGATAAGTGGACCACATGACTATATTTAGGCATGGTAGATAGGTACACTTATAAAGGCAAGTATCCTAGGTAAGGTCAGTGTTTCCATGGGTATCTAAGGTAGGAAGTACTTTAAAAAAACACAAATTGGTCAGGTGAAGTCATGGGTATTTGAGGTAGGAAGTGCTCTCGAGAAGACACAAGTTGGTCAATTGTGCACAAGGTAGTGCAAGTTTAAAAATAGGTCAACATGGTAATTATTATCATTATGGTCAAAAAGACCAAGAAAGATCATTAAAAAACATGCATGATTTGGGATGAAATAGACCAATGGTGAGGTGATGAGGTAATTGGTATGGTAAGTGGTGAAGGTAATCTTCATGGGTTGGCACTGAGTGTGGGTGCCAAAAATTTGATAAGTTGGTTGGTTGAATAAATTTTAGGACCCTGACCATTGATGGTCAAGGGCCTTAGGGTCAACCATTATCAATAATATTTACCATCAATGGTTAGGGGGTAAACATTAAAAGCAAAGAGATAAAAGCACTAAATGAGTCATTTTCACTCATTTTTCTTTTATGACTTCTATAACTTGCTTCTTTGGCATTTTGTGTAATAATTGCGAATGAGGCATTTTCTAAGTAGGTGATTGGTTGGTTGAGTTGACCAACTAGATTGAGTGGGTTGATGAGTATGCAGGGTAGATGCAGATGAACATGTGGTGGGGTAATAGGTCCCTAGATTTTGCCTTGATGATAGTCGATGAATAAGTTAGGGGTTGTACTAAATTGGTATAATAGCTCATGATTTGTGAAAATGCATTTGAATTTGGATTATGGTTGATTGATTGGGAGTGTAGACTTGGGTTTGTTTTTGTGTGACCTAGTTGTAGGGTTTGTTTGATTTTTTGGTTGGATTAATGGTTGAATGCTAAAATTGGAAGTGGTAGGTTAGTTTGGGGTAGGTAGGGGTAGGAGATAGATATGAATTGTTAGAAATTTAAGTGCTTTGAGAAGGTTTTTAGGTGGGTTAGGGTTAGGATGAGTCATTGATGGTCATGCATAGTGATCATCAATGATTATCCTAATCATTAATGGTTAATAATCATAGGTAAAATAGTCACCTAACCATCGATAGTCATCATGATTGTCAGTGGTCAAGCCAAATGGTGAAAAATCAAAGTTTATGGATTTTGATAGTTTTGAATGGTAGCTTAGCTTGTTAATGTTAATGATTAATGGGTAGGGGGTTTTGGTTAGGGTATAGGTGATACTTGATAGGAGTATAAGGTGAAATAGGATAGGTTAAGTATTTGGTATAGGAGGCAGGTTGTAAATATGGTTATAGGAAGTGAAGTTGATAGGAAAAAAATAGTATAGAGGATTAAGTTTATTTGCTAACAAATATTATAGGCATGGGAGAAGATCTAGATGTGGGATTGAGTACCTCACATCTTTTTGGATATCCATCAAGGGATGGCCACAACAGACTGGGATCACATAGAGAAGGTGGGCCTTAGAGTGACATTTCACTACTATCACATGTTGTAAGATGTGGTGATGATTGTGGCCCTCATCGAGAGATGGGATCCAACCATGAATACCTTCCTTCAACCCACTATTGAGATGATGATCTTTCTAGACAATGTGAACAAGATCACTCAATTACCCATATGGGGTAATCTAATTTATCATGTTGAGTGGGAGGAGAGAGCTGAGTTCTTAGAACTATTATATAGAGATAACCATGATATTATTAGATGACACACTAGAGGATTTATCTACACTCTACTATATCAAAGGGAAAGGGGAAATAGGAAGCTACTAAAAATGATGATGATCATGGTATCATTTTTCATCATTCCTAATTCAAGTAGTAGGAGGTTTCCCTATCTACTATTGGGGGTATTGGTTGAGATAGTTCTTGGTCACATAGTGTTTGGTTGGTTACCTATGCTTCTAGTGTAGATATACAAGGAGCTATGGGATTTCATAGCTCACATGAGATATGACATTAGCATAAAGTTCATGCTACACTATTGGGCATATGAGCACATCTGAGTTTTATGACCGGTGGGGTTACCATGGGAGGGTTATTCCCAGATGGAGTTCATAGTCATCTTCATATAGTGGAGTGATGATTTTGCCCTATCTAAGCTAAGAGGAGGGGTACATGACATTGATTGTTTCAAGGGTGAATCAGATGACTTGGTCATAGGTGATGTTAAATAAAGGCCATACATTAGGTTTCTAGAGTAGGATGGATATAGGAAACACACATTGCCCTTACAGAGTTATAGGTGGATATTTGATAGGAGGGATGGGGAGGTAGAACTCATTCCATTTGATAGGGTGTAGAGGTAGTTTGGATTGGTGTAGGGTATCATAAGCCCATTTAAAAAATATAAGAGAGATGATGTAGAGATCCTACTACCCTGACCCATAGCTAGTCAAAAAATTGCTTGATCAAGAGAAATTGCCAATGTGGCTAGAGATAGATGATGTAGGTTTTATGGATGGTTACCCTTCATGGTACCAGGTTATCTATATGGTAATAGATTTTGGTGGTGATGATGGTGGTAGATAGTCAATGGATGTTGACCCACCTAGTAGAGGTGGCTAGAGGGTATAGGTATAGGGGGTTTCCCTAAGTGCACAGGTAGGAGTGGTGTTATCCATATTATAGGCTGAGGTGATAGATTTAGAGGATTAGATAGACACAAAACAAGGCTAGATGACTATGGTTATAGGTGAGAGGGACTAAGATAAAGCTGAACTAGTATTGGTTACTTAGGAGAGGGACTCTTTGAGATAAGTTGGAGGGGAAGCCACAATACTTGTAGGACCACTAGGCACTATTCCCATAGCATGATATCTAGCCACAGTGGAGGAGCTATGCTACTATGATTCCATAATCCTAATACATTATCTTGATGAACCTCGATGGGGTGAGTATATAGCTAATTTAGAAGGTGGTGATAGCATGGTGACACCAAATTAGTGGGATTATTCTATTGGTGGATAGGTAGGTACCTTAAGAAGATAGGCACCAGGAGGAAGTGGTACCCCAAGAGACAATAGTGCCATAGGGGCATAGTCATGATATAGTTATGGGATACTATATTTTGTTGTGTATCATTTTTATAGTGGCTTGTGAGATAATGAAGTGAGATGTACATTTTGAGAGAGAGATATGTATTATGTTGTTATTGATGACAAACTCATGATTTATAGATATGATCCTCATTCATGGTTTGCTTTGATGTTTATGATGTGATTTTCATATTTATCATTGATGATGTTATATTTATTATGGTTGTGATATGGATATGGTTAGGCTTATGATGAAATTGATATGGATTCATCTTAGCTAGGTATGTGATGAGAAGTCTTTTGTTTATGTTCATGATGATGCTTATGATATTTATGTTTATGATTATGCTTGTTCATGCTAAAAATTGATGAGTATATGCTTCCTTATTTAGATTTAGACATGTGGTGAAAAATGGTTCATTTCTTTATTTTTCATAGATACTATGATGTTGATTATGATGATGAGAGTGATGATTATGGTTTATGCTAATGATGTCTATTTTTGTTCATGATAAATGCTAGTATAATGTGATATGATTATGGTTATGGTTATGGTCATTGTGCTTAATGTAAAACATATAAAGGAAGTTGAATAAAAATTTGAGAATGAGAAGACAATAAAGAGACAAAACATCTAGGTGAATATATCAACCAATTATGAGAGTAAAGAAGAGGGTATGATGCTTTGTCTTTGGTAAAAACTAAAAAAAGATAGAAGGTCGATTGAATTAAGGAACATAAGCCCTTTGAATACTTCACATTAGCATTCATTAGTTGGTTAAAAATGTGTCTTGATCATGTTATGTTAAGTGAGCTCAAAATCCATCGCTTATAGTGTGTAAAGGGGAGATAGATGAAAATAGAACCTTCTTATGAGACTAGCATACCTATTTTGGAGGTTACCAAAGAGTTAATACAAACAAGTTCATGTCATGTAAGGTGTAGATCGATCGATGTGAGAAGTCTAATCATGAGATCTAATTATGGATCTCAAAATTATCACTTATGAGGGCTGATTGTGGCCTTTAAAATTACTTTGATTTTGCTTGATAATAGGCCTTTTGCTTATTTTATTACGTTAGAAGGTTGGGGAAGCTGATCGATGTGGGAAGCTTCCAATAAATTGCTATACTTTGAAAAATGCTTTACTCACCTATCTAGGGAGTGGTCTATGTTTGTGTGTTTTATTTAATGTATTTTGATAGCTATCCTTCAAGGGAGAAGTCCACCTTAATTTTAGATATTTTGATATGTTTTTGGCAGTTGTCCTTCAAGGGAGTAGTCTATGAATTCTAGGGATGAACCATGATTGTTTTTGGTTATGACTTTGCTTTTGACTTATGATTTTTCTTGACATAGTCTTGCTTATATAGGTTAAAGGGTTCACCTTTATGAAGGCAAAACTAAAAACACAAGAAGGTTGTTTGGATGTAAAGAGGTTTTAGGTGACAATGATCATATGAATCCATCCCATAAAAGGGGTAGAAAATACTATGAGAATCATGCCATGGGTAGAGCCATGGTACCCATTGTTCAACATTAGGTTATGATTGTGACAAAAAATCACATGATTCAATTTTAATAAATTGTCCCTAAAATAAGAAAATAAATGTGGTTTAAAAGCAAGGGATGAGCTTAAGTTAAATAAAAGGTGATTTTGATCCTTTTTAATAAAAGAAAGGGCATAGGTGTGAAGCATTGAGGGGCTCAGGTTCTATGTTTCCCTCTAAAGAGGATAACCAGTAAGCTCCTAATCTATACTTGTGGGTTATGATATAAGGCCCAAGACAATTGAAAGAAAACTTGCCCAACTTGATTTTCTCCATATTGGTGACATGTTGATTCTCCTTTAGGATGAGGTCTTTGATGTTGAATTTTCATACTCTAAGGTGTTTTTTATAAGCATGTTTGACATGTTCTTGATAGACATGAAGATGGGTAAGGATAGTTAAATGATGCTCATCAAGTAGCTTAAGTTGGGCTAAATAGTGTTGATGATAATCCTATTAAAAAATGAGATCCTATAAATATATGTGAAGAGATGGGATTTGGACTTTAAGAGGTAAGATAGCCTCCACTCAAAACACAATAGAGAATGGGTAGCACTTTTAGGGGTACAAATACTAGTAAGATATGCCCATAAGGTGAAAGGGATGTGTAAATGAAAAAACCAATTAGATACATTGACCGTTTTAGTGAGCATGTTTTTAAGAGTTTTGTTAGAGGCTTTTACTTGTAGACACCTAAATCTAGAAACCAATAGCCTCTAATTAGGGTTTTGAGCAATTCTTACTAAAATACATAATTTGGCCTAAAAACACTCAAATACATTAAATGATTTGAAATTAACATATTCAAGTGCCAATTTTAGATATAGTATATTTAATTAGGATAACACAATTTATGGGACAACTAACTTTGATTAGATGATTCTGAGTCAAAATGCCAATTTTGCACCTGGGTGCTATGGATTAATTTTTCCTATCAAATATCTTACAAAATACACATGCCTTTATTATTTTGTGTTGGTGTCATCCTAAATTTGATAATATATCTAAAACATATGACATTGACTTCCAATTCTAATCCAATCAAATTTTGGACCAATAACAAGGCATTCTGATCAATTTGAGCAATTTGTGCATAAAGTGATTAATCATGCTTAAGAGCTAGTTAAACCAAATTAGGGCCTAATCAAGAATTTCATGGAAACTTGTTGAATAATTTGTTTTTAAAATGAATATTTAATATCTACATCATTAAGTGACCTCATTTCTTGGGAAGACATCCCTAATCCATAAATACCACAAATATCAAGATTCATGCCTCCCATGCCTCATTAATGCCCTCCATACCTATTAATTTCCCCTTTATCCAAAATATTGATGAGCCTATTTATTAATTTTAATTTAAAAATTGGATTAATCCTTAGCCACACATCTCAATCTTGAGATGGATGGTTTAGGTTGATTCTGATCAATCTCAAAAATCTATAAATAGGAGGCCTTACCACATGAATTTTAAGTCTTAATAATGCAAAAATGATTCCAAAAGATATTGAAATTAGTGTTACGATGCCAAATTGATTCCAATCCAAGCCAAGCCAAATCCAAAGGTGCCAAGGAGAGATAGAGGTATCCAAGCTTCCATTGATGTAGACTTTATTAGCACAAGCCGAACAAGCCACTACAAAAACATTTGGAGCATCCAAGGAAGGTGAATGATTCTTGGTTTTCCTTACTTTTTAGTTGTGTTTGTCATTTTTTTGTTATCAAGCTTACCCTAGTAACTAGGCATGAAGGTATTAGTTTAGTGTGTTGTTTGTCAATTTGATTTATTCATTTTGTCACTAACACAATACTAATCTCTTCTTCTTATTCAAATTCCTAGTTCACATAATGACACACCTAGTGGGACATGAATAGATTCAAAAAATTGATCACAATTCTCCTTCAATAAATTCACTAACTTTTGTTATGTAGAATCTTGGAGTGGGAGGCTTAAAAGAGTAAAAAAATTAAGAAAAACACATTTTTCTATAATTAGCAGGTTTGACTGGATGTAGTCACAAAATTTTATTGCAACTCATGGTATTATCATTCAAAATCATGGTATTGTGCTTAGCCATTTTTGTTTTAGATTAAGGTAAAAACAGGTTTTGAAGGGACCCCAAAACCCTGAAACAAAAGATGAAGGATATAACAATAACGTTCATAGGTGAAACCTATAACCTACTTCAAAGAAGTATCAAAAATAGGTTTTACAGGGACCTGCAACCACCATTCAAGAACATCAAAAGATAGACCCTAGGTTTTACAGAGACCTGGAAACTCCAGTGTGATAAGAAAACAAACAACTAGAAAATGGAACTAGTTATTACATCCAACTAAATGAACCAAGACAATAAGAACTCAAGAACCTACTCTTTTAATTCCAAAATCATCTTCACCACTTCCTTTCCAATCATAGTAGTGTCCTATATAGATATAGCCACCGATATAGCACCCTCTTGCATTGCTTTCTTCCTTGAGCTCTATCTGGTTCTCTTGCTAGGCCCCTCCAAGGATTTAATTTCCTCATTTGCTCATTTTCCAATGTTTACAGTAGCTGCACATATGCTAGAGGTTACCTCCTCCATCTTCATTTTTCTTTCCTTAATGAGTTCCCTTAGATTGTTCTCATAGTCTTTAAGTTTGATAGGAATATCCCTCATCTACTTTTCCATATTATTGATTTTATTCCGATCTGCTTCCTGATTACGTTCCAATATTTCCATTTTCTTATTGAGGCCCATTATCTCCTTATACATCCATGAGTCAAATTGAAGGATAGCATCTGCTTTGCATTTGGCCGAGGTCATAAAGGGGTGCCTCCCGTCATTCTGCCCTATATCTCTTAAAGCTTCTGTATTCTCTTTTGGATTGTCTTCATCCTTTTCTGTATGATCCTCCCTCTCCATTCATTTCTATTCCTTAGTTTCAATAGGGCTTTCATTATGGATAAGATCATCCTTTACTTGATCACTAGTTTCCATTGCTTGATTGGTATCCTGAACTAGATGATCCTTCTCTATTTTTGATGCAGGATCCTCAAATAGATCATCCATATCTTTTTCAATTTCCCCTAACACTTGCTGATTTTCCTCAATATCATAGTTATTATTTTCAATTTTTTCCTCTATAGTGATCGCTTCTTTCTCATTCTTACCTTTATCTTATCCTTCCTCACTGGAGCTGGATTCCCCACTTTCTATTCCTTCCTCTTCCTCCATACTCTCCTCCTCAGAACTTTCAGTGCTTTCCCACTCTGTTTCCTCATCATCAATTTGTTTTTTGAAGCTGGAGGATTTGGGTTTCACTTTTTATTTCCCCTTTACTATTTCATTCTTCTTACTCTGTGAGTCCTTATTTTTATCTGGATAAGGATTCAGGATAATGGCCTTGTTTTTGCAGAAACCTTTTTGCTTTTAGACTGACTTTGTGTTTTTGAGCAGGGTTAATAATACCACTACTTTATAAGTCATGGGATTGCTTTAGAACTCATGGGTTTTTTTAACTGAGTTATGGTATTATCTAACTATAAGTAGTAACGTGAAAATACCATGACTCATAAAGTGGTAAAATTGTCCTTCTACTAGTAGGATCATCAAAATGAGTCATGGTATTGTGACCAAACCACCTGTAGTTTACAATACAACTTTTAAATTTGTGGGATTGTCCTACAAGTAGCAAGATAATCATTTAGAGTCATGATATTATGACTAAATGGTTAGTGGTTAGTTGCAATACAATAAATCTTAAAGTTTTGGGACTGTCCTACAAGTAGAAGGATTGCTCTGTCAAGTAGTGGTATTGCACCACTATGTCAAACCTGAGACTTCATTTTTTAAAGTTCATTGTTTCAAACTTAAAATATCTTCAAGGCTAAAGGACATAGTAACATTTTTGTTATAGGACCAACTTGGAAAATTGAAAAAACATGTTTAGATCATCTTTGTATGTTTTAAAATGAACTAGGAACATTATTTTGGTGCTTAATATAAAATTTAGGTGCTTAAGTAAGTTTTTAACATTAATTTTTAGAGTGTACAACTTTAAGACCAAGGGGTCAAATGAACACCATAAAATCTTTAATTTGGGCTTAATATTTAACACACTCATCATTTTTGTCTTCAATAGTTATTTGATCTAATTTTTTTTAGCAAAGAGAGTGGTGTTGCATGTATGCTCTTCCATTTTACCCCTTTATGGAACCCTTAGAATCAAAAGTTCCATTCCTGTTACAAATTTCCTAGTCCAAAGCATAGAAAGAATGTCATCTAAAACACTCTTTAAAAACCCACAATAGTATTGGGTGACCTTGAAAATGACCTTAAAGTCTTTATATTTTATTCTTTCTTTATTTCATGCAAACTTGGCTTAAGATGAGGATGTAATTACCTCCCATGAGTTCTTTATGAAAGCTTTGACCTAGGGTTTCATCTCTCAGCATTAACTTCATTTGGCTCCACATTAGAGTTATACACAGGATGTAGTGGCACTTTAGACATCGCACTACACTGAGTGAACAATAGGATGTAGTGGTTTCAAAAAGGACTAGACCTTTTTGTAATAAGCCAAGTGATATAGACCCAAAATCCATGCTTTTATTTTGCATTGTTTGACATGAAAGTCATTATGCAATTTATTCCCCTAGAACATTAAAAAACTTGTAGATCTTAGACAAATCCCCACTTGTCATAGAAGTATTGTTGGTGTAAGGTGTGCCTCAAGGTCCATTTTGTAGTACTATCATTTAAGAGAAGGGGGGTGTAAAAAACCTACTATATAATGTGCATTTACTTTTGGATAAACACTTAAAATCCTCTCAAATGATATATATTGATGGATTCCAACAATACCAAGCAACCTTGTCAGTTTAGGATCTAAGGGCAATTAATTTGTTAGTTTTATTCTAGATTAAAGTATTGTTTGGAGTCAAAACTTGGTGTAAATAAATAATGTAACCCAAACACATGGTCCCCAATTTTTTTGAACAAGGTAGTGTTATGCTGTCAAATTTGTGAGAAATCATCAATTTTCCTTATTTAAAATTCATCAAAACTTGGAGTCATGTCATCCAATTTAGTGTAGTTATACTACCCAATTGAGTCTAGACCTTTTATAAAGTTGTTAAAATCCTTCATTTATAATCTAAATTCAAAATTGGACCTTTATAAGTTCATAGGGTTGATGTGTTAAGTGGGTTCACCATTTTCACTAAACTTTAGGGAATTTAAGTTCAATTTCCAATTTGGGTTGAAGGCCATTTAAGACTCATGATCGTTATCACCACTTGATAGACTTAAGTCATTTTATGCTAAACACTTAAACTTTGAGTCTATGCACCACAATATTTTGAGTCAAGAAAGGTAGTGTTATACTGTCAAATTTGTGTGAAATTATCTTTTCCTTAGATATTTTTTGAAATAAACATTTTTTCACATATTTTGGGTAGTCTAGCATTGTTATGCTGCCTAAAACATTTTAGATATTGTTTCATAGGCCCTCTTACATAGATTTCAAATTTGTTCCTACATTTTCAAACCAATTTGAGTATACTTTTGTAAACCTTTTTCTAGCATAATTACATTATTCACTTTTTGTCTAGCTTATTTATCAAAATAGCTAAGTTTTATACCAATATTTATTAGAAAACAAACAATCTCTAAAGTGCCTTTTGTTTCATACCTTATACCTATTTGATTGAGTCCATGTCCAAGAATCAAATGCCTAGTGTTTGTTAAAAGTGTTTCAAATCCATTAGATTAAAAATTTCATCTATTTTAAAGTCTAGATTTTGATGCCGTTTGGCCAAGAGTCCTAGAGTATGCCTTGTTTGATCTTAGCTTTTGACACTGCATTTGGCCAAAAGACCTAGCAACTTATAATTCCCTAGCTTATACTAATTTAAAACACTTTGACCTTAGCATTTGTCATTTTGATTTTTGGTTCATTTAATTAATATTTTTGTGCAAGATGTGTAACATTATACACTTAACATTAACTTGTGTGATCACAAATATTTATATAAACCTTTTGATCCTTTTGACAAATTTAGACTAAGTTTGAACATCAAATTTTAAACATCATCTTTTTAGAGTTTGTATAACTCTTTGACATTTTTTTAAAAAACATTTACCATGGATCTTAACATGTATTCTTACACTCGTAGTGGACTCATGTACAATCTAGAGATTAGTAATGTGGTTACACAAGAAGGAATGGTGTAATAACTCTACACAGATAATATTTATTATGAGATAGATCCGTATCCCTCTTATAATTCTCAATTAGGGGCATAAAGCCAATATATATTGGATAACTATTTGGTTAATACACCACCTTATACAAAACAAGACCAAGAATAAACTGCATAATACCTAGATACAATACCCACAATTGATGAACCAATTTTTCAATAGTCATGCTCTATTAATACACCTTCCACTTATGATCCATTTTTTTTAGCATCATTTGTTAGAGAACAAAGATGAGATTTTGATTAGAGCCATAGTGGTTCAGGACAATTTTCCGATAGACTTCCCCCATGAGAATTTACCAAGCCTAATAAGAATGCACTACAACATAATTTACGATCAACAAACTTCTTCTAGAGATCCTTTGGATCTAGTCCAAACAACATATCAGGACCCTAATATGCCTAACATAGGCAAAAACCTCATGGAAGACCTCTTTAACCAAATACAAATGGCATATCAAACCTACCTAAGTCTAGTATGCAACTTCAATTAGATGACCATGGCGAGCAAAACTCTTATTAACTTAGTTCCTTTAACATGATTTGATAGAGTTAACTGGTCAAGACAATTAGAGTTTAGAATCATTCATGCAAAAAACTTTGGTAACTTGATACATATACCCATTAATTAGGAAGTGAATTTTGCTTCTACATAGAATAATGAGCAAAATATAGTGGATAATGTGCAAGCAACATCCAATCCAAATCACAGTGGTACCAATGCATAAATAACTAGTCAACAAAATGTGCCTTTAGTTAACACTAAAAGTGGTTCTCCATACCAAGGAGTAGGAGTTTCTACATCCTAACCTCAACCAGATGCTTCATCAAATGTAAAACCAATAATAATAGGTAATCAACCAACAACTAGTGCAAAGCCTCAACACCAGAATATGACAAATCCTACTCCCCCTTAATAAGTGACAAGTAGTATTCCATAACCACAAGCACAATATAGTGTACTAACGCAATAGAGGATAAATGTATTACCACCTCAACAAGGGGAAACTACTATTCCACCTTGTTAGGTAGTGACAAAAATACCTGTTCAATCACAGACTAGTGTACCAATCTAAAACCAAATGATAACTAGCCAACAACATGTAAATATTGGTCAGTGATAGATGTCAAATATTTAAAATTCTTTCACTTCCCAATAAGGATTCATGTAGCAAGGAGGCTCCCATGTTTCTCAAGTACCTACTAGACAATAATTAGTTCAAAATGTGCCACAAGTTTAGAGATAGGGTCTTGGTTCACAAGTTCCCACTCAATATCAAGGTTTAATTAGTCAGCAACATGTCCCTTTTCAACCACAACATACATAGTATAGTTATATCCCTCCATCCCAACCACAAAATCCTCCAAGTCAAACCTTCATAGCCAATCCAAACCAATATATCATAGAACCAAATATACAATTTCAAGTACATCCTAATCCATGTAAGCATATTCTTGGTCCATTTCCCAACTAAACCAATATACCCCAATACATGTCTCCATCATACCTTCGTCAAGGTGTCCCACTTGTGACCTCCCAACCATCTACCCAAACTAATATTCTCCCTCAAAACAATGTTCCTTCTAGTTTCCTATCCCAAGAATTTCAATAGATGAAGGATGCAATTGCTACCATTCATGATAGGAAATAGACTAAAAATTTCAAGTTGGATGATGTGTGTTCTTATCCATTAAACATGAATTACTTATATATACCATTTCCTCTAGGATATAAACCACTAAAATTTTACAAATACAAAGGGAAAGGTGACCCTAAGGTCCATTTAACTAAGTTTATTGTCACAAGTCAACTAGTGGCATATAGTGATATATACATTTTATTGTTGTTTCTAAGGAGCTTGGCTAAGCAAGCCTTTGAGTGGTTTTTAAAGTGACCCAAGAATTTAGTAATAGATTTTGATGATCTTTTTTATAAGTTTGTGTAGCATTTTTCCTATAATATTGAACATGAGATTTATTATTTAACTTAACATAAGTAAAATAAAAGGCTGGTGATAGTTTTACAAGTTATCTATAGCAATAGAGAGCCCTTGCAAGTTGATTCACCCATAGTTTACTAGATAAACAATTAGCCACTATGTTTACTAAAAATTTGCATAGTGAGATAGCTTATCATCTAGAACTACAATGTGCACATACTTTCAAAGAGATCATCAACAAAGGCTTATTGATTGAGTAAGCCCTTATTAATAAAGGCATCATCAAGCTTAGTCAACTAATCAGAATCAAGGTACCAATCAAGGAAGTGGCCAAAACCAACATCCAATCCAAGCATAAGAATCATAACCAACACATGCCAATAACCAAGATAGACCAAAGCAATTCAAATATAATAGGAATGTTGTGGGTAATAGAGTGACCGAGTCACGTCATGTCCAAATAGTGAAAACATCATTTGTACCACCTTTTCAGCTTATTCCTATGCAAAAACCTCTCCAACTAGCACTACAAACATAAAAACCAAGACCTACACAAAAAATGCAACAACCTTTACCATTGCAAACCCCTCTTCTAAGGAGAATTGTGCCTACACATCATGTCTTTATTGACCTAGGAGAGCCTATTGAGTTTGTATTTTATAAACTTATTTCTACTAATCTGATTAGTTGGCCTATACCAAAGCATTATCCACAAGGCATTCCTTATTCTGATTGGTACCATGAAAATGAATTATGTGAATATCATTGAGTCAATGGGCATAATCTATGAAGATGTGTGTAAATCAATAATTTGATTGAGAATATGTTAGATAATGGAGAGAAAACATTGGATAATGGTGATTTTACCTCCAATCAAACTCTTGGGATTTATAAAAACCCTTTTACCCAACATAACACACAACACCAACATAATAATCAATAACAACAAAAATACCAACCAATGCAAAAATAAAATCAACATTATAAAAATCAAAGGCCAAATCAATAGAATCAACAATAAAACCCATAATGTCAGAACAATGGAAAAAACCAAGGTCAAAATGGTAACAAATAACAAACCTACCATGCAATTGCACATGAATACAATAGAGTTGTAGGTCATATTGTAGGTGGTAGCATTAATACCATCTCCATTAATCCTAAACTGAGGATTAATCAATCCATACCATTGATAATCAATACCACTCAACCAAATTACACGGATAATCCTTTTTTGACTTGGGACCAAACATAGGTAAACCAACAAATTGGGACTTCCACTCTTGGACCTTATACTCATAAATCACCCTTACCACATGACCACATATAAGTGCACCAACAAATAAGATTTATCCTATCTGGTCCCACACCATTCCCAATATTTGTTATAAATTATGGTCCAGTATCTAATCTTAATTATGAAATCACAACTCAAAGGTCAAAGATTACTATCCCAAGCCCACAACCACCTACCACTTTTCCTGTCATACAACCAACCATTCACCATTGACCAAGATAACAATTTTGATATTGTGGAGTAATTGTATAAGACACTAGCACACATTTCTATTTTAGATTTGTTTTGAATGTCAAAAATCTACAAGAACATTTTGAACGCATTTTAAAACAAATCCACTATTTCCAGTGACATATCCCTTGATAAATTTCAAGCTTTAGTTAGACATGTAGCTCCAACCCAACAAGTCACATTCAACCAAAGTGATATGTCTTCCATTAGACCACTCCATAATAAACCATTGTATATAGAAGTTTATATAAAGTGACATAAATTGAAATGTGTCCTTATAGATAATGGATCGAGCCTCAACATAGTGTCTCTAAACATCATCAATCTTCTTGGGTATACAATGGTAGATATCTAGCTACAAATGATAACTATCAAAGCCTATGATAATTAGGAAAGAGAATCACAAGGCACCATTATCTTACGAGTCATCATTGGGCCTTTGACCCATGATATACTTTTCCATGTGATTGATCTTGTATTGTCATATAATATTCTTCTAGGTAGGCCTTGTTTACATGAGATTCATGTAATTCCATCAACACTGCACCAATGTATCAAGTTCTCTCACTCAAGGATGGAAGTAAACATTTCAAGATGTTTTCACCCATATGAACACTACAAACATCTTGAGGCTGAGTTTCAAAGCTATAATTACCAGTAAAACATAAATTTAAGTTCCAAATAGGATAAAGGAAAGACCATACTTATTGATCCTCCATAAGATAATTGCATAGATCTTAATACCTTGGATTCCCTTTCCCACATGCCACCTCTTCAAGCTTCCAAACATTTTACCATTTCAAATAATGGCCTAGGGGAGTATGTGACCCATGATACCTTCCATATTGCCAATCTTCCTCAGAATCCAAAGAACTTTGGGTGACCTAAAAATACCCCACACATGCATTGGCAAAAAAATAATAAAGATAAGGGACCTATCATGTTTGTAACAACATCTAGCCTAGAACCAGACCCTCTTGAAGGGGATGAATCATGGTTGTATAATGACAACCAAGCTAATTGTTATATAAGTGCAAAGTATCCTATTCCTAATAAGATCATGAAACAACAAGATTATGAAGGAAGAGGCCTTAGACTAAATCAACAAGGAACCATTGAGCCAATTTATATGACTAATTACAAAAGACCCTATGTACTTGGATTTAAATGGGTGATCCCACATATCTTATTCAAGTTCCATAACTAATGGCTAGTGATGTTGATGTCAATAGTGAAGCAGAGTCTGATCATAGCCTCACCTTTAAAACCTAGCTAAGATTAACTTGTTCAATAATAATGCCATTTGTACCCTTACCCTAGTCATTCATCATAACCCATTGTTGTTATACTATCCCCAAATGATAGATTGGGACCAACAAGAATCTGGTTTACCAGTTGATGAGTTTTAGAAAGATGAGGCATTCTATGATTTTCTAGGCCTTAGAGATAATGTTTCATTGGGAGATCATAAATTAGGATTCTCAATTATATTAGATATTGAAGCCTATTTTGGAGAGGGGGTGAACACCTTTATCAAAAAAAAAAAGGGAATAAAACATTGAGGTCTAAAAGTGAAAACCTCTTTGAGGCACTTTCTAACCAAGGAAAAAGTAAAGATAAAGGCTAGTCTAGTGGTGAAAACTTGTTTCAGGTGCCATTAGATGAGGGTGTTCATTCTTATTTGAATTTAGACTAGGAGACCACCAATAATGAACTTACCTATGAATTTGAGTTTATTTTTATGAAATAACAAGTATTTAATCAAATTCTTTAAGAATTGTCCACTATTTTTGTCACATGGCTAGATTTCCCATTGGGGGACTTAGATTCATCATACCTAGGAGCCATTGAAGAGCAAGTCCTAATAGAAGACCCTGATATAGTCCAATAGTTTAAGTCTTTGTGTATTATGCTAGAAGATGGTTTGATCCTTCTAGTTGAAGATACAACAAAGGTAAACATTGAGACTCCATTAGACCCAAAATGGATAAAATTAGGCATGTTCCTCATTGAGGAAGAACGTGAAGTCTTTACAACTCTATTGAGAGAATTTTTAGATATCTTTACATGGGCTTATTTTGACATGCTAGGTTTAGACCCCACCTTGGTTCTACACCACCTTGTGGTCAATATTGATGCCAAATCAGTGAAACACAATCTACCTAAGACGCATCCTTGCATTTCTGCCTTGGTAAAGAAAGAGTTAGAAACACTTTTAGAATTAGGGTGTATCTGATCCATTGACTACTCAAAATGGATATCTAATGTTGTACCTATAAGCAAAAAGCCTAAAGGAATCAAAATCTATACTAATTTTTGAGACATAAACAAAGCTTGTCCTAAGGATGACTTTCCATTGCCTAATATTGACATGATCATTGAATCCATAATGGGTTATGAAATACTTTCACTCATGGATGGATTTTTAGGATACAACTAAATCAAAATAGCACCAAAAGACTAACATAAAACAATGTTCACCACTCTATGGGGAAAATTTTGTTATCAGGTAATGCCATTTGGTCTTAAGAATGTTGGAGATACATATCAAAGGGACATAACTATCATATTCCATGATATGATGCATGATATTGTTGAAGACTATGTCGATGACATATTAGGAAAATCCAAGACTAGCACTAACCATCTAACAGTGCTAAATAGGATATTTGAAAGATTGGAGTATAAAGTCAAACTCAATCCAAAGAAATTTGTGTTTGGTGTAACCTAAGGAAAATTACCTGGCTTCATTATGTCTTGTAGAGGAATTGAAGTTAATCCAACCAAAGTCCATGCTATAATTGAGATGCAACCATTGACCAATTTGAAACAACTCCACAATTTTAAGGGTAAGATCCAGTCAATCCGATGGTTCATCTCTCAATTAGTAGACACATGTCATCCATTTACACATCTTATAAATAAGGGAGTTACATTTCATTAGGATGATCAATGCTAAACAACTTTTCAACAACTCAAGGACTATTTAGTTAATCCACCTATTTTGTTACCTCTTATGCAAAGAAAGTCATTCTTGTTGTATCTCTCAGCTACTGACAATGCCTTGGGGGAAATTTTAGCTCAACATGATAACAATGGAAAAGAGAATGCATTATACTACTTAAGTCATACCTTGGTCATATATGAACATAACTAGGTGCCTATTAAAAAAGCTTGTCCAGCCATGGTCTTCAAAGCTCAAAAACTATGCCATTACATGTTGAACAATAAGACTATGGTCATTTCAAAGGTAGATCCACTCAAGTATCTACTATCTAAAATATCTTTATAAGGTAGAATGGACAAATGGATCATGATTCTTAGTGAGTCTGATATAGAGTATGTCAATTAGAAAGCAATCAAGGGACAGGTCCTTGCAGATCAACTTGCTAAAACACCCCTTGTAAACACAAAGCCACTCACATTTCATTTTCTTTATGAATCCATAATGACCATCATTGACACACCTCTTGAGGAGAAGAACTAGAATATGTATTTTGATGGTTCATTTACTACACATAAATAGGGGTAGGCCTCTTATTTATTACACCATAGGGGGATCTAATCCCTAAATCATTCAGAATTAGTTTTCCTTGTACAAAGAATATGACAAAGTATGAAGAAATTATTGTAGGACTTCAACAAGTAGTACACTAGAACATATCTCATCTCCAAGTTTATGGTGATTCATAGTTAATCATCAATCAGGTCACATACCATTTCCAAACTAAAGATGATAAGATGGTTCCATATAAGGCTACGGTCGATACCCTAAAGAAGTAAATTACAAATATCCAATTTGAGCATATACCAAGGGATAGTAATATAACAATAGATGCCATGGCTACTATTGGCTCTCTAATTCAACAAATAAATTAGAGAATATCAGTTCCTTGTTGAGAATTTCTTCACACCAACTCATGAACTTTCAATCATTGCAATGATTTGTGATATTGTTGCTCCTAATTCTATTTGGTACTCAGACCTTTAAAACTACCTTCATGACCAAGTTATATCACCTAACCTATCTTGAAAACAAACTAAAGCCTTTATCCATCACTCCACTCATTGTACTCTACTTGGATCCACCCTTTACCATCATAGTTTTGATGGAACTCTACTTCGTTGTTTAAATTTAGTAGATTCTATGCTAGTGTTAAGAGAAGTTCATGAAGGGGTATGTGGTGCTCATTCTAGCAGGGCCATTTTGTCCAAAAATCTCTTACATACTAGTTATTATTGGCACATGATGGATACAGATGCAGCTACATATGTAAATAAGAGTGACAAATGTTAATGGCATGCTAATACAATTCATGTCCTAGCCCAAACTCTAAAATTAATGTTGACACCATGGCCATTTTCTACATGTGGACTTGACCTCATTGGGAATATCAACCCCACTTCATCTGACAGCCATAAACATATCCTTACCACCACCGAGTATTTCACTAAGTGGGTTGAAGTTATACCCCTCACTTATGTGATTGGAAAGTAAATTTCTAAGTTTATCTTCAACCATCTCATTTGCCACTATGGTATCCCCTCTGAAATTATATCTGATAATGGGGGATTATTTAAGAACATAGATTTTGACATGCTATCTACCAAATATAACATCACACAATATTTTTCTATAGCATATTACCCTCAAGGTAATGGCTAAGCCAAAGCATCAAACAAAACCATTTTCAATATTCTTAAAAAGATTATCAATGATACCAATCATGATTGGCACCTTTAGATATTCCCTACCCTTTGGGCATACCATACCAATAATCATACTCCCATAGGAGCGACTCCATACTCACTTGTTTATGGTACTGAAGCCATCCTTCCTATTAAGGTTAAATTACCTTAACTATGCATATCTTTCAAACATGTCCTAGATGATCATGACTATTGAGTAGCTCACTTGTAAGAGCTAGACTTTCTTGATGAAAAACACATAGCTACACTCAATGGTCCTCAAGCATATCAAAATCAACTCAAAATCCACTACAATCAGCATGTCAAGTATAAAACATTTGAACTTGGTGATCTTGTTCTTAAAGAAAACTAAAATAATACCATGGTTGAGAAGAAGCATAGAGTTAAATTCAAACCAAACTAGATAGGGCCTTTCATCATTACTGTAGATTATAGATCAGTAGCATATAATCTTGCCACACTAGATGGAGATGAACTTCCTGAATCAATGTATATTATCCACCTCAAGCAGTACTATGCTTGAGTGCTAAGGTATATTATCTGTAAAGACCATTTTATTTGTGCCATTTTGTCCCTATTCTTCTTTGTATGAGTATAATTATTATAATTCTTTTTAGTCCATTCCATCTACTTTACCATCTTATTCTATCAACCAAACATGTTCTAGATCCTAGTCCATTTGACCTTGGTTTTTGCCATTTGTTACACATTTTCAAGATTGAGGAATCTGATCAGTTTCATCAATTATTTCAAGTACTTCAGATAGAGATCATATTTTGGAGTAGTATGATAGAAGTTTTGGTAGTTGCATCCTTCATTTGTTATTCCTTTCTTATCACTGATCTTACTACTAATTATAACCACCTTTGGGAAAATTAGTACCATTGATCCATGTCACTATGTCCTAGTTATAACCACCTATGGGCAAACTAGGGGAAACATTTATTTATTGAGCCTTGACATACCAACTTGATGCTTCTTGTGCCATACTATGCCTTTTTACCAACTATGCCTATTTTGTTTAAATTAACTGCTACACTAGTCAAATTCATGCACTGAAGGGTGGAACTATAGTGACTTGAGGTCCTACTCTAGGACTATGTAGGTAGTGCTTGATACTTGTTGAGGTCAGCTCAATCACCCTTTTCACCATGCTTTTGCCATTTTGTGAGAAACTTAAGCCATGCTCTCTCTATTTTGTGAGCAACCTAAGTTTGAATGCAATCATCATTTTGTGAGAAACATAAGTTTTAATTCTCTCACCATTTTGTGAGCAACCTAAGTTTGAATGCTCTCACCATTTTATGAGCAACCTAAGTTTGAACGCTCTCATAATTTTGTGAGTAACCTAAGTTTAAATGCTCTCACCATTTTGTGAGCTTGAACCACTTAGTGTCTCATCATTCTTGATCAAGTTGAGATACTTCAAAAATTCCAAAAACATTTGTAAAATCGTTAGAAAAAAACCAAAAACATTGACCATTTCTTTGCCTTAAGGATTCTGGGAACCCCTACTAACTTGCAAGAAAACCACTTGTCACTTAATTTCTCCATCCTTTTTGGCCTTTTCTCTCACACACTTGACATTTTACAAGACCATTCCTATTCTTATATCTCATCCATTCTATTTATTTTCATTAGTTATCACATTCTTTCCATTCCTTAGGAGAACTACATTTGGCCTAAAGTTTTTTATTAGATATTACATCCATGGAACTATATAGGCAATGCATACTTGCCTAGTGCATATGGAGATAACTCAGCCACCCCTTTATTTTCTTTTATTCCCCTATATTGTTCATTTTTAAAGTTGTCACCTATTTTCTAGGAGTAATGTTCATATGGTTTCTATTATTTGTTTCTGCTTCTTTTATTTATTTGTCTGCTTGTTTATTTGCTTTTAACACCATTGCCTTGATTTAGTTTACATGTGTTCATTAGGTGATTCCTTGCCCACACTTATACTTTAATCCATCTATATTCATTTTTTTACATTTTTATCATGGTTTATATCATTGGTGCGTTGTTTTCTATTTGAGTATATGATTTTGGGAGTTAGTCTTGATGCATATTTTGGCCCAACCCTCATGATCTTATACCATGATGCCTAATGACATGTGATACAACAAACCTTAGCTTCAAGAATTATATTTAGTACTGACATCTTGATTCAATTCTAATCATATCCCAAATAAAGTAATTAACCATGAAGAAATTTCAACCTTTATTAGTTTAGATGAGCATCTCCCTAATAGTAGGTTGTTCCAATTCATCATTACCCTCTGTGTTAAGTTATCATCATCCTTGACCAAGTTTTTCATGTTTTCCATAATCGGGGTCCAATGATTATAACCACCTATGGGCAAATCATTACACAACGTCCCACCTATATTTCTCAATGATTATAACCACTTTGGGTAAATCATTATGTTCTCACCAAATTCACTTTTCTACCCAAATAAGGGCATGTTGTTATGTTATTTTTTTACACTAACTGGGGAAACATTGTCTTATTTGTCTATCTTAATTGGGTTAGCTCCATCTTTTCAATGATTATAACTACCTTTGGGAAAATCCTTATGTTATCATACCACATTGCCACTATCAGGGTACAATGATTATAACCACCTTTGAGAAAACCATTGTACACCATCCCACTTGCATTGTTAATGATTTTGACTATTTTTTCAAAATCATTATGTTTTAACCCCACCATCTTTCCTTTCTTTGGTCCCGATGTTTTACTTCTTTCTTTTTGAGGGACCATTTACCAACCTACTTATGCCAACCATTCCCTTGAGGGGGCATCATACAGTTAGTTTATCATCATTGTAATTATAGGAATATAATACCTTTTCATTATTTGAGAAGATGTTACTATTATTATAGCTTGTAATGCCTTCCCAAATAGGGGTAAACTATAGACACCTAAATCTGGCCACCAATGACCTCTAATCAGGCTTTTGACCAATTCTTACTAAAATAAGCAATTTGGCCTAAAAACACTAAAACACAATAAATGATGTGAAAATGACATATTCAAGAATCAATTTTGTTTAGAGTATCATTAATTGGGATAATACAATTTATGGGCCAGCTAACTTTTATCAGAGCATTTTGAGTCAAAATGCCAATTTTGCACTTGGGTACTCTGGATTGCTTTTTCCTATCAAATCTCTTTCACAAGACATGTGCCTTTATTATTTGGTGTTGGTAACATCCTAAATGGGGTAGTGGATTCAACATATCTAACATTTACTTCTAATTCTAATCCAATTAATTTTTAGACCAATAATAAGGCATTTTGATCAATTTGAGTAATTTGTGCACAAAGTGCTTAATCATGCTTAAGAGCTAGTTAAACCAAATTAGGGCCTAATCAAGAATTCCATGAAAACTTTTTAATTAATTTTTTTTGGAAATGAATATTGAATATTTGTATCATTAGGTGACCTCATTTCTTAGGAAGCCATCCCTATGCCATAAATGTCATAAATATCAGGATTCATGCCTCCCATGTCTCATTAATGCCCTACATGCCTCTTAATTTCCCCTTTATCCCAAATATTGATGAGATTATTTATAATTTTAATTGTAAAATTGGATTAATCCTTATCCACACATCTCAATCTTGAGATGGATGATTTAGGTTGATTCTAATCAATCTCAAAAATTTATAAATAAGAGGCCTTACCACATGAATTTTAAGGTTTGATAATGCAAATTTATAATGCACAAATGATTCCAAAAGTTATTACAATTAGTGTTACTATGCTAAATTTATTACAAGCCAAGCCAAGCCAAAGCCAAAGGTGCCAAGGAGAGATAGAGGTATCCAAGCTTCCATTGATGTAGACTTCATGAGTACAAGCCAAGAAAGGCACTACAACAGCATTTGGAGCATCCAAGGAAGGTGAAAGATTCTTATTTTTCCTTACCTTTTAGTTGTGTTTGTAATTTTTTTTGTTATCAATCTCACCCCAATAACTAGGCATGAAGGTGTTAGTTTAGTGTGTTGTTTTTCAATTTACTTTATTCATTTTGTCACTAACATAATACTAATCTCCTCTTCTTAGTAAAATTCCTGGTTCACACTACCTATCCATTCTCTTGAGGGAAATAAGGTGATGAAAAACTTAACTTGATACTAAATGCATTAAAAATACCCTTGACTTATTTGTTTTTAAAATATTTTCCAATATCGATGATGATTTTACAAGGAACATCAAAATGGTAAATGATATGATGATTGATGAAATCAAAAATATTTTTAGCTTTGGTTGAGACAAGAGGAATAACTTTGACCTATTTGGTAAAATCATTAGTCGTAGTGATGATATAATGGTTTCAATATGAAGGATGGGGGTTAATTTCACTAATGAGGTCCAAGCCCCATTATGAAAAGGCCTAAAAATCCATGGATACATGAAGACCATGGATAGGTGCATGATGAAAATTGGTGTATTGTTGACATTTACCACACATTTTCACATAATTATAGTAGTCTTTGTTAAGAGTAGGCCAATAATAGCTAGGGTGAAGGATGCATTTAGCCATGGCTAGGCCACTAAAGTGTTCTTCATAGATCCCATCATGTATTTCCTTGATAGAATGAGAGGCTTCATGATTACATAGGTAACATAAGAGGAGACCGTAAAATATATGTTTATAAATGATTCCCACCATAATGGTATAATGTGAGGTACTCTAGGTAAATTCTCCTTAAACATTCCTAGAAAGACCAAAAAGAATGATGGTAAGGTTAAGATAGTCAAAGATATGTTGATACCAAAAGTCAAGTTAGGACTCTTCCACGTTAAAGATGATGGGAGAATATATTTTGACATAAGAAGGATAGGTAAGTCTATGGATAATGATATTTAGCTTAGATTTAGAGGGTGTAAATGGGATCTGAGAGACAAGGGAAGTTATGGTGTCAACCAAATTATTGGTAGATTGGATATGGTAGTGTTTAAATGTTGTTAAAAGTTCATCAAATAATTGTTTGTATTATTGTAAAACATCATTCTTGCAATGGTAAGATCCATTTATTTTATTAACCATAAGCTAAGAGTCACCAAATATGTTGATCATTTTGACTCCCAAAGCTAACATAGTTTGAAGGCCTATGACTAAGGCTTCATATTCAACCATATTATTGGTAAATTTGAAATTTAGCTTAAAGGATAAAGGAAGAGGTTCACCATGAAGGGGGATAAGGATTATGTTAGTTCCCCCACCACATTGACACTTTAATTCATCAAATAACATGGTCACTTGATAGGTGAAGTCTGCCTGAGAGTGGGTCATGATGGATTCATCTGGAAACTCAAGAGGAGGAGGTTGGTTATATTTGAAACATGCTTTAGCCAATTATTTGGAAATGATTTACCATTTAATTTACTTCTAATGAATAAAATCAAGGTCAAAATTAGCTAAAATCATGAGCCACTTGGCCTTATGTTTGTTTTGGTATGGCTTATAGTGCATATACTTGAGCAGTTCAGTATTAGTTATGACATAGGTTTTGTGGTTTAGAAGGTAGTGGAAAAGTTTGGTATCTACAATGACCAGGGTTAGGAAAAGTTTCTCAATATGGTTGTACCAAGTCTCATACTCTTTAATAATGCAATTAATTTAGTATATGGCTTGTTCTTTATGTTGTTCATCTCGATGAGTAAGCATTTTCCCTAGGGAGTGGTTGGTGACAGAGATATAAAGGTAGAAAGGATGGTCATCCTTGGGGGGGTGAGGATAGGTGAAAATAAAAGGTGCTCTTTGAGTGAATCAAAGGTCTTTTTATAGTCATGGTTCCACTTAAAAGAAACATCCTTCTTCAGGAGGTGATGGAAGGGTTGGCATTAGTCTGAGAGCTGAGAGATAAAGCAATGAATAGATTAGAGATTCCCTTACAAATTATAGAGTTGATTAGGGTTTATTAGAGGAAGCATGTCAAAGATGGATTTTATTTTGGTAGGATCAAATCTGATTCCCTGAAGGGAGATAATAAATTTAAGGATTTTTCATAATAAGACCCCAATAATTTGTTGGGGATCAACCAACAATATGATTACACTTATGAAAGCAATAAACCACGGAATTAAATTAGATAGATAAGTAACTAGAATGATAAATAGAAAAGAACAAGAGATACAAGAAACCACCCTAAAAACTTGTATTAAACTCTTTACAGAAGGAATACAATTGAAGAAACTTCTTTCTTCCACACCTCTCTCAGATGCACAAGATCTCTCTCTAGATATCTTTCCCTCAAGAGCTCTCTCTCTCAAGTACAATCAACTCCAACAACCTGGATTGATTCACCTATACAATTATGTACTGTTCTTCAACATTCACAATGTTCTACTACAATAAGCTAAGAAGATCTTTCCTACATATAGAATTAGGAAACTTGAGCATGCACTTACAACCAATAGTTAAGCCTCTTAAACAAGGGCTCTAAAAACAATCTTACTAATAATAAAAATGTGAACTTAAGACTAAGACTTAAACTCATCATGTAAACACTTGGTTCTGTCCTCGAAAATAACATTCTGGATGCACAGATAACCGACGCCGGTTCTTGCCTGCTTCCCTGTGACCGACGTCAGCCGATCCTCTGCCGACGCCGATGTCTCTTCAACTATTCTTGATCGACGTCGATCGCTCCTGACCGACATCGGTGACTGTGAAACTTTGGTAATGCACTCCTTGGTGAAGCTTTTAGACTCCACACCTTAACAATCTCCCACTTGGAGATAAACAGCTGCACCAGTACCTGTACAACAACATCTTCTAGCTCCTCCATCTTCAACTCAATCATGAAGACCAATAGAAGTTGAATGAAGATTCAACTTCTCCTTTATAACTGGCTTGGTTAGCATATTAGCAAGATTCTTATCTGTATGGATCTTCTCCAGCTTCAACTCACCATCCTCCAATACCTGCCTTATGAAGTGGTACCTAAGCTGTATGTGCTTGGTTTTTGAATGAAAGGCTGAATTCTTAGCCAAATGGATTGCACTCTAACTATCACTATACAATCTGCAACTCTCATGCTCCCTTCCAAGCTCTTCCATGAACCGTGTCATCCATATCATCTCTTTGCTAGCCTCTGTGGCTGCAATATACTCTGCTTCTGTAGTTGACAAGGCAACAACCTTCTGTAACTTTGATATCTAGCTAATCGCCATTCCACCAACAGTGAAAATATATCCTATGGTGCTCCTCTTGCCATCCAAATCACCTGCCATATCTGAATCTACATAACCATGTAGAGAAGTATCTGAACCTCCATAGCACAAATTCCTACTGCTGGTTCCTCTCAGATATCTAAGGATCCATTAAACTGCTTTCCAATGTTCCTTACCTAGATTGGCCATATACTTACTTACAACTCCCACTGCTTGGGCAATATCCGGTCTAGTACACACCATTGCATACATCAAACTTCCTACTGCGGAAGAATATGGAACCTTACTCATGTACTCTACCTCATCATGTGAATTAGGACATTGTTCTTTACTCAACTTAAAATGTCCAGCCAAAGGTGTGCTTATCGGTTTAACATCCTGCATATTGAACCATTTCAACACCTTATCCACATAATCCTCTTGAGACAATATCAACCTGTGATTTTTCCTATCTCTCTTAATGCTCATGCCAAGGAGTTTCTTTGCTGCTCCCAAATCCTTCATGGTAAACATTTGGGCTAATTTCACTTTAAGCTTAGAGATATCCTGCATGTGTGATCCTGCAACTAGCATATCATCTACATACAACAATAGAATAATATATCTACCATTATCCAATCTCTTAAAATACACACAATGGTTAGATTGACACCTACTGTAGCCGTGCTTAGTCATAAACCTGTCAAATTTTAAATACCACTGTCTAGGAGCTTGCTTGAGGCCATACAAGCTTTTCTTCAATCTGCACACCAACTTCTCCTTACCCTTGACCTCAAATCCTTCTGGTTATTCCATGTATATTTCCTCATCCAAATCTCCATGAAGATACGCTATCTTAACATCTAGCTGCTCAAGATGAAAATCCTCAATGGAAACCAAAGACAATACAACCCGTATAGAAGTCATTTTAACAATGGAAGAAAAAATCTCACCAAAATCAATACCTGGCTTTTGTGCAAATCCTTTTACTACCAACCTGGCCTTATATCTCATCTGTCCAATCTCACCTTCCTTCAACCTGTAGGTCCATCTATTTTTCAATGTCCTCTTACCAATTGGCAACTCAACCAAATCCCATGTTTGGTTCTCTCTCAAGGACTCCATCTCCTCAACCATGCCACACTCCCACTGAATCTTGGACTCCACCTGTAATGCTTCTTCAAAACTCTCTGGTTCTCCACCATCAGTTAGCAATAAATAGAATAATGAAGGAGAATATCTAATTGGAGGCTTACTTACCCTTTTTGACCTCTTGATGGGCATCTAAGACTTGTTCACAACACGATGTCCACCCAAATTCTCTGACAGTGACCAACCTCGGCCACCTCCAGACTTGTTACTAGTCGATGCCGGTTCTTCTTGACCGACGTCAGTTCTTGTTTTGCCGACATCGGTCTCTGTATGATCGACATCGATTTCTATTCTACTGACATCGGTTCCTACCCTACTGATGTCGGTCTCTGTGTTTTCCTGTAAGTGATTATTTCTTTTTCCCACGAGCTCATTTTGGACCATCACTTCGTCCAATTCTCCATTGTTCTACCCAGATTGATTTAGCTTCTTCATCTGATCACTATACATCACTTTTTCATTGAAAACAACATCACGGCTCCTAATTACCTTGTTAGTTCCTAGATTCCAAAATCTGAAACCAAAATCATTTGAGCCATAGCCAATAAACGCGCAACTCATAGACTTATCATCCAACTTCTTTCTATTTTCCTTATCTACGTGCATAAAGGCTTCACAACCAAAAAATTTGAGATATGAGAGATCTACCTTTTTACCTATCCATGCCTCTTCTAGAATTCCACCATCCAAAGCTGTAGAGGGTCCTCTATTAATTAGGTACACTGCAGTGTCAACAGCCTTTGCCCAAAACTCTAAGGGCAACCCAACATGCAATCTCATACACCTTGCACACTCCATTATTGTTCTGTTCATCCTTTCAGCAATTCCATTCTGCTAAGGTGTCCTTGGAACCATCCTTTGCCTATGGATTCCATGCATATAACAATACCAATTGAACTTAAAGCTGCAGAACTCACTACCATTGTCAGATCTCAAGCACTTCAATCTTCTGCCTGTTTCATTCTCAACCATAGCTTACCAAATATTAAAAGTCTCAAATACATCAGATTTCTTTTTAATACAATAGATCCATACCTTTCTTGTAGCATCATCTATGAATGTAACATAGTACTGTGATCCTCCAATAGAAGCTACCTGAGCCAGTCCCCACACATCTGTGTGAACAAGATGCAACTTATGCCTCTTCTTTGTAGACTCAGTCTTGAGAAAACTAACCCTTTTCTATTTTCCAAATACACAGTGCTCACAAAATTCTAGATCCATGCTTTTCAAATCTGAAAGCTTACCTTTAGACTTAATAATTGACATCCCCTTCTCACTCATGTGGCCAAGCCTTGAGTGCCACAATTTAGCATCCACATCTGAAGTAGATAATACAAAAGGAGAAATATTAGTAACACAATTACATATATAGAGAGTACCTACTCTCTTACCTCTAGCCATAACAAGTGCACCCTTGGTCACCTTCCAAGATTTTGCTGTGAGAGTTATTGTACAACCCTCATCCCCTAACTTTCTTGTAGAAATCAAATTTCTCTTCAAGCTAGGAACATGCATCACATCTCTCAACACCCATGTGTTGCCATTCTGCATTTTCAGCTGCAGTTTACCTTTGCCAATAATTTTACGAGGCTCATCATCCCCTAAATATACTATTCCAAAATCTCCATGGATATAGTCACTAAAATATTCTCTATTAGGGGTAGCATGAAAAGATGCACCAGAATCTAAAACCCAAGATTCTATATTATTATGCAAAGAGAATATTAAAGCATCTTGTGCAGTACCTGCAACCTTTGCCTCTTCTTTTCCTTCATGCTGATTGTCCTCCTTAGGCTTTGACCAGCAATCTCTACTTATGTGCCCCATCTTTCCACAATTCTAGCATTGTGGCCTCCTACCATTTCTGGATTTGGATCTACCTCTCACCTTAGACTTAGATCTTGATCTCCTCTTGCTCTTCTCTTTTTGCCTTCCCCTGCTCTCAAGATTTAAAGTGTTCCCTGATGTTTCCTCTGTGCTTTTCCTCCAAATTTCCTCATTCAAGATAACACTAACAACATCCTCTACTTTTAAAATATTCGAAGCAGATGCAGTATTAGAAACTGCCATTACCAAGCCATGCCAACTTTCAGGCAAAGAACATAATATTAAGAGATCTTTTATTTCATCATCAAACACAATATTGACTAAAATTAATTGATTAACAATTCCATGGAAATCATTCAGGTGATTAGATATAGATCCACCTTCTTGCATATGCAAATTAAATAACTGCTTCATAAGATATACCTTATTAGAAGCTGAGGGTTTTTCATACAAATTTGCTAAAGTAGTCATCAACTCTACTGTTGTTTTTGCCTGTAATAAATTAGATATCACAGTAGATGCTAGACTCAGTCTTATAGACCCTAGAGCCTTTCTATCAAGAAATTCCCATTCTTCATCATCCATGTCTTTGGGCTTCTTTGCAATCCCACCTAACGGTAAGTAAAGATCTTTCTTATACAGATAGTACTCTATCTGCATTCTCTAATGTTGATAGTTCTTGCCATTAAACTTCTCCATTCTCAATTTACTTTCTTCTACCATTGCTTCTCCCACTCAAATAGAAATCCCAGCAAAAACCCCTGTGAGCAACTTGTAATCAATACACACTACACAGATCTGAACCACCTGTTAGTGAACCTAGCTCTGATACCACTTGTTGGGGATCAACCAACAATATGATTACACTTATGAAAGCAATAAACCGCAGAATTAAATTAGATAGATAAGTAACTAGAATGATAAATAGCAAAAAACAAGAGATACAAGAAACCACCCTGAAAACTTGTACTAAACTCTTTACAAAAGGAATACAATTGAAGAAACTTCTTTCTTCCACACCTCTCTCAGATGCACAAGATCTCTCTCTAGATCTCTTTCCCTCAAGAGCTCTCTCTCTCAAGTACAATCAACTCTAACAACCTGGATTGATTCACCTATACAATTTTGTACTATTCTTCAACATTCACAATGTTCTACTACAATAAGCTAAGAAGATTTTTCCTACATATAGAATTAGGAAACTTGAGCATGCACTTACAACCAACAGTTAAGCCTCTTGAACAAGGGCCCTAAAAACAATCTTACTAATAATAGAAACATGAACTTAAGACTAAGACTTAAACTCATCATGTAAACACTCAGTTTTGTCCTCAAAAATAGCATTCTGGATGCACAGGTAACCGATGATGGTTCCTGCCTGCTTGCCTGTGACCGACGTCGGCCGATCCTCTACCGACGCCGGCATCTCTTCAACTGTTCCTGACCGACGTCGATCGCTCCTAACCGACGCCGGTGACTGTGTAAACCTAAAACTTTGGTAATGCGCTCCTTGGTGAAGATTTTAGACTCCACACCTAAACATAATTCACTTCTTAGAGTTGAGGCAGACATGGTAATAGATGAGTCACTTAAAGATAATTTTGAGAATAGCCAAATTATCTTTATAGCATTTTAGATTTCCTAAGAAGGTCATCCATATAGTCCTTGATTATTTTGTGGATAAGGTCATGGAAAATGTAATTCATGGCACATTTTTAGGTTGCACCAATGTTCTTAAGTCCAAAAGCTATGACCCTATCACAAAAGGTTCCCCATGGGGTGATAAAAATGGTTTTATGTTGATCTTTAGGGGAAATTATGATCTAATTATAAATGGAGAATCCATCCATGAGAGATAACATCTCATGGTTGACTATAAGATCAAATATTTGGTCAATGCCTAGTAGAGGAAAGTCATGTTTTGGGCAAGCAAGTTGAGGTCATGAAAGTCCACACAAATGTGTAGTCCCCCTATGGCTTTGGTGATAGGCATAATGTTTTGAGACCCATTAGGGATAGTTAATAGGTTGAATAAAATTGATGAATAAGAGATGTTAAAGCTCTTCTTTGATGAGAAGGGCTATGCAAGGGTGAATTTATCAAAGTTTATGCCTGATGGGTTTGACATCATAGTTGGTGACTATGTTGTGGGTAGCGATGAAGGGGTTAATTCCTTGCATGTAATTATAATACCAAGTAAATTTTATGCTATGGTCTTGCAAGAAAGAGGAGAAGTCTTGAATCTCTTTGAAATTTAATGATTGGCCAATTTTTATAATTTAGGGGTTGTTTAGAGTGCCTAAGATAATATTCATAGTGGATTCATTCAACATGGTTAAAGTCTCTAGAGGAAGAGATTTATGGGTAGAAGAATCTAGTGCACTAAGATAAGTGAGAATGGAATCATCATCTTGACACTAAATAGTAGTAATGGTAGAGGAGTCATCTCCTATCATCTTAAGATGGGTCATAGGGATGGTTATGCTTTCTCCTTCCTTTGGATAACTCAGGGGTGCGAGGTTGATCATGTTGATGAAAATAAATTAGGGGAGATGAAGTCAAAATCCTCCAATTTTGAGGGTGAAGGAGTCAATGAGGATGGAACTTCCTTATCAATGTTGGTGATTGGAGGTGAGTTGGTTTGCTAGTCTAGTTGAGAGAAGCCTAGGTGATGTTTCTCATGGGATTTTTGGGTTTGGATTGGTAGTAACTCATGTAGTGCATGTTCATATCATCCAAGACCAAAACCCTTCCAATCACACTAATGAACATATGTCTTGGCAAAACTTGGTTTATCAAGGTGAGAGAGAGGTGATAGAAGTGTTAAGGGGTTTGTTGAGCCCCCCATAGATAAAAGGGGTTTGATAATTTGAAGGTATAAGGGGAATAATGGCTTTGAAATTAGGGTCATACCCAAGTTGGTTATTAAGTTTCCCATAATCATGGGGTGTAGGAAAGGCATCAAGGGTCAAGAGGAGATATTTCCCAAGTAAGAAACATTAGAATGTTGATTCCAAGTGGTCTATGGTGGGGATTTGATTTGAGGGGATTGATGAGCTAGTAGATGCCTCATCGATAGAAGAGGTATGACTTCATTTATTATGGTTGAGGATTTGTTTTTGGTTGATGAAGGTGTGTTAGATGGAGGTAAGATGACATCATTGTGTTGATAAGTCATGTTTCATGATGAAAAGGGACTTGGGTTAGCTTGTATAGTGATAACCTTACCTTCGTGCTCAAATTTGATGTAATGATAAAGGGTAGAGGGTACAAAAATTATGGAGTGGATCCAAGGTCATCCTAGTAAAACATTATATTGGAATTTTCCTTCTACTACATAGAAGAGCTATGGGAACATGTGAGATCCTAAATAGATATGAAGGACAATAGTTCCCAAGGTAGTGGCCATGGTGTTTTTGAAGGATTAGAGGACAACAAGGTTTTGGACATGACATTATTTGGTAGTTTCAGTTGATCATAGGCATGGGAGGAGATGATATTCATACTAGTTCCTCCATCAATCATAACCTATTTGATGTGAGTTTGGTTGATATAGGAAATAATGGAAATAAGGGGATATGGGTAATCCAGATAGATAAAAGGTATTAAAAAATCTTTAAAGGTGATAAGGTTGGAAATTTGAAGAGCACAAACAAAGGTTGCAAGGGGTTAAGGGTATTTGGGTTGGACATATATTTATTGCAATGCCTCTATCATTGTTTGATGATGATGAGGGAAACTAGAAATCAATTTGTATAGGCTTATCTTTGTTGGGGTTTGGTGATGTTGTTTGAGAAACACTCTTCTAATTGATTTAGAAGGGTTAGATTGGGAGGTACCCAAGATAGATACCTTAGGTTTTGCTGAAGGTGAATGTGCATGATTCTGACTTCTTTTTGGGGTGGAAGATGGGTATGTCCATAAGATAGACACTTTCACCTTACCCTTATCCTTTTATTGAGAGTGTGATTGCATGACCACATGGATAGTATGGATATAGGGAAGAGTTGGGGTAGGAGATTGGTTTGAATCCCAATCACTCTGAGGTGAGGGTGGGGGAGTAGATAGGAATTGGGTGGTGGTTATTATTGTTTGTTAGATTTGTAGTGAACTCATGGGAGGTTCATCTGTTAATAGATCATCTTCATCATAGAGCTGATGGATTATGGTTTTGAGAGCTTTATATTTCTCCATGTTATGCTTGGGTGTCCTATGATAGGAACATACCTAATGGTCTTTATACTAGGTTTTTTTTGAACCAAGAGGGAAAAATGGTTGGATAGGAGGTATGATCAAGCAAGAAGGTTGAAATGACCTTTGGAAAATAGTTGAGTAAGACTTAGCTAAAAGTGGCAAGGGTCTAGAGGTTTTGGTCTTGGTTGGTGAGATGAAAGTCTTTTTTGAAATAGGCTTGGTAGTAGAGGTCTTGGGTAAGGTGGTGTTCTTAATTGAGGATTTCTATATAGGTAAGGAAGTTGATAAGTTTTAGGTAGAAGAAGTCAATGTATCTGGTTTAGTTATTAACAGTTCAGTACAAATGGGTGTGTCATAAAGTAAGAGTGATGGTGTAATCAAAAGAAGTGGTTAGGTTTTCGTTGAGATAGTTAGATTCCTAATCAAAGTATAAGGATGAGGCCCAAAGATAGAGGTCATGGTTGAGGGAGGTATAAGTTTGGCATTCTATACTTTTGGTGGTTTTACCTTCTTGGTTGATTTGGTTTGGTGTTTGGTTGGTGGGTCTGGTGAGGTTAACTCTAGTTTTAAGGATGGATGGTTAAGGTTTTAGATAGGGAGGATGCTAAGGTTTTTGGTTGGTTTGGTTGAATTAATATAGGATGATTTGGTCATTTAGGATTTGGTTTCTTTGAGTGGTTGAGAAATGATTGGGTTGGTAGAGGTTTTCATTATTTTGGTTGATATAATGGTGGGTTGGATAATATAAGTGGTGGATTGGTCTATCCAAGATATGGTTGGAAGTTCCTATTTGGTGATGTAAGGGACCCCCAATTATTTCCAAAAGGTGGCTTGATATATATTAGGTTTGGAGACAAATACCAATATTTGAACTAATTTAGAGAATAGTTTCTAGACTTGTCTTGTTCCCTAAACAGTGGACTCAAAATATAATCCCATAGTTTGAGAAAAGGGAATGGTGACCTCATATTTTTCCTCAATAAAAGATGTAAGGTTTATATGGATGGTTACTCTATGGGAGGTGAAGGTGTGGTGGTTTCTTCCTTATGAATGATCTTTAAAGGAGTGGTGAATTATTTGGTGGTTAAAGGAGTAGGTACAATGATGATGGTTGCTTGCTTAGGTATATCAGTTGAAAGAGGGGTTGGTGACTCTACTACCTCAATAAGTGGAGGAGGGGAAGATGGTATTTCATTGGTTTGGGTCTCCAAATGAAGAGAAGGTGAAGAACATGTAGTTTAGGTGGTAGGCTCTTCTGTGATGAGTATGTCAAGAACCATATTGATGGTATGGGCATCATGAAAAGACTTAGCTTTTTTGTTCTCATTTTTTGTAAGTGCATGATTGGGAAAATGTTGTATAAATATATCAAGGGCTTGGTTTGGAATTACATTTGGGTTGTCCAACACAATCTCCCCTTGTCAATGAGGGTTTGGACAATGTTTTTGAAGGTATTACACCTAGGAACATCATGCCCAACTACTCAATGGAAAACACATAGGTTATTCTCATTATACTAGCTAGGTGCAAGATGAGAATAATCAAATTATTAAGGGGGTTTGATGGGAGGAAGATGTATGATATTATATTTCATCAAATTCTCTAGGACCAAAGCATAAGATTCCCCAAGAGGATTAAATTACTTCTGATTGTTTTGGTTTTGGTTTCTCATGTTTTGTTTTGATGAGTTAGAAGAGTTTGGTTGATTGACAGATGGTGGAGGAGAAGTCTTAAGGACAACCACATTCATGTTTCCCTTGATTTTGGAATTGTTATTAGTTTGGTTATTTGGTTTAGAGGAAGAGGCCTCATTAGTTTTGTAGGTAGAGTTTTTTTATTTTTTAACTTTAAATTTCCTTCATCGATGGCTCTATTTTCTAGCTTACGTGCCATGGTAAAATATTTGTCTAAGGTTCTAAAGCTTTGAATATGTAATGTAGAAAATATGTGTTTGACACATGCCCAAGTAAAATTTTTTATCAGTTTGGGTTGGGGTAAAGAGAAGGAAAGTTGATTGATTAGGTTCCTTCGATGAACTTTAAAATCGATAACAGATTCATCATCAAATTTTTGGATAGAGAAAAAGTCAATGATGGAAACTTTCTTGGAGATGTTTATTGAAAAGTGATCCAAGAAATTTTGGGCTAGTTAGGTGAAGGAGAAGAGAGAGTGTCTTGGGATGGAACTATACCAATCTAGTGCTAGACTAGATAGGGACATGGGGAAGGTATGAAGAAGGAGAGCATCATCATAGGAAATCAAATAACATGAATTATTAGATGACCTGAGGTGATATTAGGTATCCTCCTTACTCTAAAACTTATAAAACTTGGGAAGTTCTCACTAGGGAGGATATGGTTTGATATGGACAGATTGGAGAAGGGTTTGTTGTAAATCTGGTCATATGATAAAATATTGTGAGTACCAAATATGGATGACTTTAAAGTAGTCATGAGAATTATCATTAGACATATTTTGGGTTGTACACCTAAAAGGTTGTAAGGTGTATATTATTATTGTGGTTGGGTGACATATTGATAATTGGTAGAAGGTTGAGTAGCTACCACATATTGATATGTGGACACAGGTGGTTAGGTGGATGCCATGTAGGGGTAGGTGGATGTAGGTGGTTGGGTAATGGGTAGAGGTACATACCCTTGTGGTTAGGGATGTAACCTAGGTTATGTGTGATGGGTACCTATTGAGAGGTTAAGGTAGGTTGGGTAGGAGCTATAGTTGGGTTTGTAACTAAAATTAAGGTGATGACCTTTGTATTGATTGGTGGTAAGGTAAAAGGTATAGACACCCAATATTTTTAAGTGGAGTAGTGACTAATGGATTGGGGGGGTAGCTAAAGGAAGGTTGGCAATGCTAGTAGTAGGTGCTCTCATGGTGAGGGGAATATATGTGGTTAATGGTTGGGTTGCTCCTAGGGTAGAGGAGTTATGGTGGGGGTGGAAGGTGTAAGGATGTTGGTAGATTGGTTTTCCATAGTAGTATCAAAGGGATTATTGGTAGATGAAGATGCTTAGGTAGTCAATGGTTGGGTGGTGAGCATGGAAATAGAAGGGTTCCCCATAAGGTGGGAAGGGATGCCATAAGGTGGGTCCATAGGTGGAATTGAAGCAAGGGTATGGTGAGGCATGGTGTTAAGATAATGCTGAAGGGCCATAGGGTTGTTACTAAGAAAGTGGAAAAGTATGTATCTCCTTAGGGAACTACTCAAGGGAAATAAGGAATTTTTAAATGGTGAGGAGAGTCTTCTAGTTCAAAGACGTATTCCATGGATGAAGAGGTAGAAGAGGTTGATTTTTTTGGTGATGGGTTATCTTCTACTAGGTTCTTTTACTATTGGTGAGTTAGGACCATGCAAGATAAGGAAGAGAGAATACAAAAACAATATCACCACTCAAATAGAGAGAAGACAAGAAATGAGCAAGGAAATCAAATACATACTAATAAGTATGCTAAGTCCTAAATTTACTTTTAGTCTCTCTTTTGAATTATGCCTTAAGCTTTGTAAGAAATAATGTGATTCCACTTGGGTTGATAGAACATGTAATAAAAAAGAAATCTATGGATGGTTTTAGGTTGTGTTTAGGTTATAAAAAATGATATGTATTAGAAATCAATACATGGCTTGGTATTGGGACCTACCCCCTCACTTCAATCACCACATCGATATACTAATTTCTAGAGTTTATACTCAACTAGAGAGCTAAGTTGGATCTCTCCTTGGTAATGACCTCCAAGTAGGATCACTGGGAAAGGGTGAGGTGATGAAATACCAATCAAGCTATATGTGAAGTTATTTTGATGTTTGATTGATGTAGGTGGTTTGGTGTGTGTGTTTGATACAAGTGATGCTACAATTGAATTACTTTGCTTTAATTTAACTGAGATAAACTTATAGGCAACCAATGTATGCAATTGATTTTAAACTCAAAAGAAATTTTAATTTTGTTTATGAGCACAAAATAGGAAGAAGGGCACTTAGATGCAAATGAAATAAAACCAAGTAGAGACTCAAGGGTCCCAACGAGTGTGTCATAATGTTTCAGAGAAATTTAGCTTATATTCCAAGAAAGGAATAAGAAAGAAAATAGATATGAGTATGGTTTAAAAACCTATTTGGTTGTACACACATTGAATCAGATGATTGTAGAGATCTCCTCTTTGGATTAGGAGGAATGACCTACAAATAATACAACACTAAATAAAATAGTTGGTTAGATAGATAGTTGGGTGGATTTCCTAGTGCTAGCTAGATCATAGAAGTAGAAACTTCCTTGAGGGCTATCAATCCACACTTTTGAAATATTTAAGTTTATAAAATAGAAGATAAAGTACTTACATCAATAATCAAAAGGTATTGAAATTGAATACAAGAAATTCTTGATAAAAAAATAGACTAAAATGAATAATATAAAAATAAGTGGGTCAATACTAATGCTAAATAGTTTAGGTGTGCTCCATAAAAGAGGTTGGGGGTCTATGAATAGGTAGATGAAAATAAAGTTGGATTTGGTTGAGGGTAGGTGGGTGAAAATAGCTTGCTATTATTTTATGCCATAATGACCATCGATGGTTATAATGTGTTGGGTTTGGGTGATAAAAGGGTCATATTGATGGGGTCACAAAAGTTAATTTTAGGAGATTGGTTTATGCTGGGATAATTACAAAATAAAAAAAAGTAATTGATAGATTAAAAATAAATACTGAGCTTACCAGAGGTTGGATAGGTGAATGATTGAGGTGGTTATCTCTTTGATGGATTCTGACATGAATCTAGAAGAGTAACAATACTTAGATATCAACTGAAGGGTGGTGGTAAGTCATATCTCTATCATGATGGCTACATTGATGGATTGTTGTAAGAATACCTATAAATGAAAGCTCTTGATAGTTATAGGATCCCTTTTTCACCTCCTGCTCCTCTCTTCTTATAGGAAGGAAGGGGAGGTGAAACAATATGTTAACAAGAGATCTAACTTGATGTCTAATTTTAAATTTGACATGCATGGGCTCACACATGAATTAGATAAGATAATTATAAAAAAAATAAGGTAGAGTGAAGGGTCAATTATGTCGGGTTTAGATGGTGGAATTTGACCATCGGTGGTTAGGGTGACCATCAATAATTAGGGTGACCATCGATGGTTGAGGGTCAAGTTCAAGTTGAGTTAAATAGGTGGGTTTAGTCAATATGTCAATCTGAATAAGGTTAGGTTTGGTGCCAGTCAAAAGGTCAAGTTGGGTCCTGAAGTGGTCTAGGGGAATTGTAACATTTAGAATTATCATGTGTAGATTTTTGATGTCGATAATAGACTAATATACAATGTATTATTATCCATAAACCTTGGAATTATCCAAATGTATTTTGTGATTTGGTCTCTTTTATGACCATTTTATCCCATTTGATCATTTTTACATGTTAATAGGTTTTAAAATTCAAATTATAAATATTCTATTTATAAATCCCTCAAATGGATTTTACATCTAGCATGTAATTACCTAACAAATAAAATCAAATGAAATCATATCATATCAATCTTATCATGTGTATTATACACACACACACACACACACACACACACACACACACACACACACACACACACACACACACACACACACACACACACACACACACACACACATTACATATAAATAACATGCTTAAACTAAAGGAAGACTTAGATGAAAGATAATTTAGATTCACAGTGCTTATGATCTAGTCACACACACACAATAAAGGGAGAACTACATGCTGCTTGAAGCCCTCTTTAGAGTATTAGTTATGTAGATAACACTTAGTTACTAGGGGTTTTCAAGGCCATATCGACTCAATCCTTTACATGTCTTGATTTTGTATCTCATTTCTATGTGTAGGACCTTGTTATGATTTTTGAAGAAGAGAATATATACATGATATAACACATGATCACATATTTATGATAGTTTAGAACAACTTTATGGGCACTTTCACATAATGAATTAGTTTGTAAATTCACCCTAAAATCAACATAGATAAAATCATGGACTAGGGATAAGGTTGAAGGCCCTAGTAGTCCAAATCCATTGGTCATGTCTTAATTAGTCAAAACAATCACTCTTATAGATAAAAATACATCTCAGTGAGTGTCATAGTCAATTACTGTCATCTACAAGTCTACATATTCATATTACAAATAAGAGTACATCCTCTTTTCATGTCTATGGTAAAACCCCCCAATTATTCATATGTTTACAAATTATATGTGTGTGAATGCTCATTGAAATAATTTTTTTTTTACTTAGTGGTTTGTCTTAATTATATTATACACCTAATCTAAATTTTGATAAACATATTGATGAACCCACTTTATGTGTTAATTATTGCAAGCCCTAGTTTTTCCCTATGGTTTCCTTTTATAATATATTTTTTATTTCTTTTTTATGTTGGACTATTTTTTATCATTCATTTGTTTCTATCCTCTTGTTATCATTTTAGTATTTGGAAAATTTAAAATGGCTAAAAAATAATCTCTTCCTCCTCATTCCATTGATGAATTCTTAGGCATTCCTTATAATGATAATAAAGAATGGATTAACTATCAAGATTGTGTGTTAAATGCTAATGAAGAACATGATTATGTGTATAATGATCATAATGCATATTTTTGTAATGATGATAATGGATAACAATACTAAAATGATGATCAATGTGCTAAATATAGTAATGTAGTTGAATGTTATTCTCCTACATCTTTTACTATTTAATGTAGACTCAATATTCATAATCCAATACTCATCATCTTTTGTATTGACAAAGAAATGAAAAACATTAGCTTCGATTTAATATCAAAATTAAACTAAACTAAAGCTACACTAAATAATTTATGCTTCCACCAATGGCCACCTAAAGAGGCTCATTTGATTCAATATAGTTAACACCATCTACACTAAAAAGAAACAATCTAGGCTATATGTGCTTAGTCCACCATGTAACATAAGAATATATATAATGGACACCATATATATTAGGTGTCTCTATCACTATATCCCTCTCATCTATATGTATAGATAAATATCAACCTCAAATGGCCTACCTCTATCGCCTAGCCTCAATGTATCTATCAAACTCTATGCCCACACACATGATGCTAGGGGAACATCTTGTTGTATACTAAACTATCATGTGACATCCTCACACTAAAATATCTCATAAATATGTATCCACCTATCATGAAACTAATAATTAACCTAAATCTAGTGAAACTATGTGCCATCCTCTAGCCACCTGGTAAAGCCTCTATAGGGCCTCCATATAATAGAATATAAAGTCAAATCATCCAACAACCTCATAAAACCCATAGTAATAAAGTCTCGTTCCTAACCTATATTCACCCATATATATTCATTAATCTAGGGATGTTCCCACTTAATGTAGGGCATATTAGAAGGTCATATCATTAAAATATGCATGTATGCCCAATAGTGTAGAAGTCTAAAAGATCTGATACCACCACTAAACTCATTATGGGTAAATATATGCAAGTCTTGGTATAAATGACTTAGCATAGTGTAACCCCATGAGTACATAGTATTGTGTTCCTTAATTTATTGAATAATACAGTGCATCCTATATAAAATCAACACTCCCCCATTGGCAAATAATATGAAATAATCCAATAACACACCTAAAAAATTTCTCATATGTGGAACAAAATATTAAACAATATCTGATAATAATAGATCAAAATCACTAGCAGGATATTGATGTACATAGGCTCTCCTAATCAAATAATTATGAGAAATATCTTTGGGGCCCTTCACTGTATCACCCTATAATACAACTTTGGTCCCTATCATTGGTAATATCAATATGTACCAAATGTCCTCTAAAGTGACTATCATCTCTTTAGAAGATAAATAAGTACATGTGTTAGCATCCCATCTCTCACCAAGGTGGTCATCATATGCACATCATATGGCATCATATATAGCCATATCACGTAGCTAAAACCCACCCTCTCGATCATAGTACTCTCTATATCATTAAGAGGCAATGCATACATTATCTTCTTCATCCAACCATGCTAAAACTCTTTACATTGAATATCATCCTACAACAAAGTGAAAGTCATAAATTTTCCATTATAAATTATAAAATCTAAGTCTCAAGACAATAATATATAATACATAAACATTTATTTTGAAATATAAGATAAATAAGACACCAATGCTACCTAAAGGATAACAATGGCAAACAAGTGTATGGGATTTTGGATAGATCTGCATAAAATATAAACACCACCTACCATTTGAGGACAATGTCATTCCTAAAAATTCTAATTTTATAATGAAAAATTAAACCAAACAAATATAACCTAAGGAAAATATTCAAAAAAATACTAAGAATCAATTTTGATACTCACTAGTCCAACATCCTTCACTACATAGACAGGGCCTCATCCTCTTGGTATCAACTACAAGTAATTTATTATTTTTAGGCATTTTAAAATTTAGAGATCAAAAATATTAATATTTTTAATATTCAAATGAATATTAATTTTGAAAATTTAAATATATATATATATATATATATATATGTATATGTATATATGTGTGTGTGTGTGTGTGTGTGTGTGTGTGTGTGTGTGTGTGTGTGTGTGTGTGTGTGTGTGTGTGTGTGTGTGTGTGTGTGTGTGTGTGTATATATATATATATATATATATATATATATATAGAGAGAGAGAGAGAGAGAGAGAGAGAGAGAGTCAAAAATTTCATACTACTATAGTACCATCTCAACATTATCAAAATACATGGCTTGGCATATAAATGTATTCTATATAGTTATTTATCACTCTTTTTCAAATCCCATTTCTTCAATGCAGAAGATGATTATGTGATTTTCCATGTTACCTTTATTTTGATCTACTTCAATTTTTTGATATGTCATTAGAACATAATTTTTTTTAATATAACAATTCCTTGATTCCTATGGATACTCTATATAGTTCCAAATTTAATAAAATTCTTTTACCACTAAAGGTTTTTGGTAATAAAAATTGCAAACTTACAAACTAAGTTAATAATTGAAAATACATCACCTATTATTTTGGTTCTATCTATTTAAACTAGTTTCATCCCTCTCACCAAAAGGGAGGCATACATATCTACTATTTATACAAACTTAGTAAACATGAGGTAGTTGAATTAATACACATGCACTACAAATTATGCTTTAACTTACTTAAAAATACTCATTATATATTGTAAGAGCATTACCAAAAGTCAAAAATTCCATAGGATGCACAAAAAAGAGTAATTAAACCATATATGGGCCCCATCTATCCCCAAATAGAGTATCAAGAACTAGTCAAGTATTACACAATGCATATAATATAAAAAGACCAAAATAATCGAAAAAACACCCCCAAAAAGGACCAATTCAAGTATAATAGCTAATAATACTCAATTAGTATGTCCCAATTGATTTTTTCCAATAATATCATCCTTATTTAAGTTTTGTCAAATATCATCAGGTCCATTTTCAAGAGGCTCTAGTCCCTTAACATAGTTCTTAGGTCGCTTCTGATCACCCTCAACCTATAATATTATGTTACTAAGCCTTAAGTCCTAAATTTGGTTAAACATTATTTCCCTATCACTCTTGTTCCCATTTACATGAAGTTTTGAATCATACCCATTATATTATTCACATTTATTTCAATTAACTATTCAAGACCATTTGAAGCATGCTCCCATAACCTTCAACATGAATTTCACCAATAGGTTCAAGAGATTGTGAGCTAATAGTATACAATAAATCCTTATATTTATTCTCAGCTACCAAATCCTCTTTTTGAAAGTGATAGAGAGAGAATTTTAGTACAATGAGGGGTTCATCATTTATTTCTTTCTCATTTTTTAAAAAGTAATACCCTACTAACATAGGGTCAATATCATAGTCTTGTTTAAAATAGACATCCTCCATAGTCTCCCACTCATATTCAAAAAAATGAATGGCTCATTATATGAAATCCATTTGTGTCCAATAGAAAATTGGATGTTATGTTCATCATCCTAGATCTCATAAAATTATCCATTTCCACTTATGGAACCTTTAGCTGAAGATAAATCTCCACATTCAATAAGTCCCATGATAACTTCTATCAAGAAGTTTGCAAGTAACCTACCCTTAATCTAAAAAACATATAAGTTCTTTTGATTCTAAAGAAACCATATAATCTTAATTGAAAACACCAACCATAGATTGTGAAATAAAATATGGGTTTTACTTTTAGGATTTATATAACCAAAATCCACATTGATCCGTTTGATGTCACATGAAAAAACATTTGACCAAGCATTCAAAAAATTCTTCCAAACACACAACAAAATGGAAAGTAAATAAAAAATGCTCAATAATTTCAGTCTCATCACATAAAGTATAACATAGACTATCAAAACTAGACCTAGATAAAACATCACCCATAATAATATTATTATGAAGAAGCAATGACCTAAAACAAGAATTCCTAGGTTTCAAACAAGTAGACCAAATAAAATTAAACTTATATTTCTAGATATAGAAGAGGTCACTAAAATTAAGTTTATTATTAAGCCTAAGGAAAGTAATTTTATTGAAAGAGAGAATGTGGCATAAAATTTAGTAAAACATTCCTCAAGTGGAGGTCTATTTATCCACTTGATACTTTCCCATAATTCTCTCTCCCCTCTAAAATGGAAACTGAAATGTTGTTATGTAAGGCTTTAGTAAGGAGAGTATAGGTTATTATTTGAGTAGATTGAATTTGAAATGTTTGTCTAATATCTCCCCACGAGGCCCATCTTCCATATGAAAAATGGTCATTTAAATCTTTAAAGCCCTTAGAATTCCATATAAGAGTAGAGCATCCTCTAGTCATGGCTAAAGGGTAATTGTTGATCTTCAGGTTCTACTACAAAGATCTATAAAATTGGCACTTTTACCCTAGGCCACTAAAAATGGATTTCACTAAAACAAAATACTTAACACTTTCCAAAGCATTACAAATTGATTGGAAGATAGAAAAACCCTCCACTTTAATAGGAAATAATCCAACTAGAAGATCAGAAATGTGTAACCCATGCCACTGCCACTTTCCTTTATTGTAACATCTAACCATGATGTTATGAACTAAAAATATCTAAGGCTCATCAACCTTGAGGGATATAATAATCCATTTAAAAATCAAATTAATACCTTAAATTCTTAAATCCTTTAGGCCCATCCCACCAATTATCTTAGGATTGCGATAAATGTCCCATGAAATAGCATGTCATTTCCTATTTCATTTTCCATAAGACCACAAGAAATACATAATAATATTATGAAGATTGTTAAAGTGTGTCATGTTTAACAATAAATAGGATGGGTAATAAATGATTTTGGAAGAGAGGATTTTCTAACAAAATTATATTCTACCAGATAGGGAAAGTAAATGTCCTTTCCATTTCCTAATATTATTGTTGATCTTCACTTATAATGAGTCACACATTTGTTTAAAAGGAGACAAATAGAAGGGGATACCTAGATATCTAACCAAATTCTTATAACCTTTTCAATCCTATCCAAACTCAATCAACCAATCATGAGGGTTTTCATTCTAACCAATTATACATGACTTGTGGTAAGAAACTCAAGAGATAGAGACAAAGTAGCATGCTTCTATTATGGAGGTGTTCTAACAAAGATTTTATTTTTATAATACTAGGAGGAAAGTAGTATCATCCATAAATAACAAATCTAAGAGATCAGACCTATTAGGTAAAGAAATCCCTCTCACAAGTTGACTTAAGGAGGTATCCATTAGTAAGTAATGGAGATCATCAACAATAATAAAAAATAGGGAATGGGACATAAGACACCCTTGCCTAATAGAGCATTCCAACTTGATGGGTTTAGAAAGGGTGACATTAACTTTAATTATTACTAAAAAATCTTTGAAAAAACTGACCATTCTAAAAAACTTGTCTTGAAAGCCAAAATCATGGAGCATAGTGTAAATAAATATCCACACAATTCTATCATGAGCCTTTTGAAATTAGGTGAGGATCATTCCCATATTTTGATTAGAGTCTTGGGAACATTGCATGCCTTCCCAAATAGAAAAAAAGGTCATCAAGGATGTAACTTCATTCCAAAAAACCTTTTTGGATGTCAAAGATAATATGGGTTTGTAAAGAAGAGACTCTCCTTACAAGCATCTTTACAAGGGTTTTTTTTAATGAAACATTCAAAAGGGTAATTGGTCTCTAATTTTTGACTTGAGATTAATCCCTTTATTGAGGGATAAGCTTAACCACTCCTCTGTTGATGTCAAGGCAAAGAGAACCAACCTCCATAACCTCTCTATAGACATAAGGACTCATTAAAATTCCATTATTTATTAAATTTATATAATTTTTTTGGGAAACTATCAATACTAAGAGCCTTATCATTCTTAACAAAATTGATGGCACTCAATACTTCATCTAGAAAGACGTCAAAGTAAAAAAACATTGTTTATTATGAAGAGGCTTTTATGAATGATATTAGATTATATATTTATACTCATTTTAGTATGTTGATTAGAGCCATTTGAGGAGAACAATTAGGAATAGAATGCAAATAAGGAATTACATTATTTGTAGATACACCCCCAATGCCAAGAAACTATTTTTTTATCTATTATGTTTAGCTTTAAGAAAATTAAAAAATATTTAGTGTCTTTATCCTTCATTTGTATCTATTTAAATATAGATATGATTTAATCCATATAGTATTATAATATTGTGTCATTATAATATTGTGCTTTAGGATCACCAATCTACTTAAAAGATCATCATTGGAAGGGTCACCTTGGAGATATTTTTTTAACTAGAATCAACTGTTCTTGGGAGTCTCCAAAAAAATTTATCCTTGTTTTAGCCTTATCTTGACCATAAATTATCATAAATTATTTTCTTAGATCCATAAAATTGTTCCATGTATCAATTCTAGAAGAAGAGTAACTCACTATTTTAGAAATGTTACCAGAAGTTTGGATACACTCTCTACATTCTCTATCATGCAAGTGAGAAACATTGAGCTTATACCTGCCTTTCCATCCATCTTTCTTATTATCACCCTTAGATTTAAGAGAATAAATGATTTTAGTGGGGTGATTATCAAAGATAGTAAAGGGAAGGACATTGAATAAATTTCTTCCATTCCATACTAAAGGCTTAAAAAGTCCTTATGTAAGAAAAACCTATCTAATCTAGAATAAACTCTTTTACTCTTGGCCTAGTTATTAAACCAAGTGAATCAAATCCATTTTCTATAATATTTAGATTTGATAAGGGGGTCCTCAAGCTTATGGATATGATTCAATTTTTATAGGAAGAAGAGTTCATTACCTTTCCATGAGAGGGGTTCACCACCCTTCTTATCTTATCTTTTGTCAATCATGTTAAAATCACCACCCATAATACAATGGATATTCTTAAGATTAGAATCCAAAAAGTTAAAAAGTTCATTTATTTCTCTATATTCATTCGAGGAATAAAAATTATATATCCTAAAGGTCAAAGGTTTTGGATTGTAGACCACCCAAACAAATATCTAGCAAAGAGAGCATCCATGTTCAATAACTATGTTTTCCCACTCAGGATTTATAAGGATAGAGGTAATATGTTTATCTCCAGTGGTCATTAGAAAAGTAAACACAATTTTTCCTATCATAATTTAATACTAAATCTAACTTGGGTGTAGTGTCCTTAGCTTTGTACAATAAATTAAAATTAATCTTCTCTCTCGATGCTTGAAATACTTGACAATGGGACTTATATCAAATGTTTCAAGCCCTTTACAATTTCTACTAAAAATTTTCATGGATAAAAGGAAAAGTTATTTGGCTTGCCTTGGGGATTTATATCCCCCTTTATTTTGGTAAATCCTAGAGAAATACTAACGGAATTTGTTTTTTATCCTTAAGTTTCTTATTTGAGTCTTTAGGATTAAAATGAGAAGCTCCTCTAAATATTTTCTCCCCATATGTTGAATCAAAAATTTGTATATTAGAGCAATAATTCTCTATTTTAAGTCTATTAATCCTAATTTTAGAATTTAATTTAGGCTTTTGATCAGTAGTAGTTAGCTAGGCTATAGTAGCAATCTCATAAAAATGATTTTATTCTCATAGGTCCCATCTGGTAAAGGTGAAATGTACATAGAAACACTTTACTCAATAGAGGGCCTATTAATAGGGATGGAGAAGGGACCATGGGTAGGGATATATATAGCTTAAGGATAAAAAATAATAACAATATAATCACCAAAAGGCCTCTTTCTAGGGGGAGGATTTTTATCACCAAATCATTATTATGGAAATCTTCCAAAGATGAAGCTAAAGGTTTAATGGAATATTCAAGAGAGGGAACTTATTCAACAATGCTATTTTGAAATGGGACCATGTGAGACTTTATGGGATATCCCTAAGAGATATACACTATTTTATTTTTATTTATTAAATTCATACTATGCACTATCTGTCACCACCACCTCTGACTTGGTTAAAATTGAATCACTTCTAGACTCAACCTTGAAATTATGGGGATCCAATTTACTTTCATTTGGAATTATTTTAGGCTTATTATTTAACAAAGGGTATTTTTTTTTTGATATCCATATTTTTATAAAAATAAGTATGCATTTAGGCCTCCTGGGCCATTAATAAGACATGAGAAAAAAAAATCTTTGATTCGAAGACTAGGGTTTTAGGAAAAACATCAAATGCTCTAGGGAGATTAGAACTCTCACATGCATATGGGCCATAGATCTTATAGTGACTTCAATCCTTAAAATTTCCCTTGCTAGTTTGAGTTCTTGGGGGAGAAAATAATAGATTTTAGTAGGAACATTCATTATATTAATTCATTTTATGGAAGTTTTAAATATGATATCCTTAAAGTCAAGGTTAGGGTTCCAAGGTATAACTTTAAACATAAAATGACCAACACTCCACATGTGTTTACTAATAACTCTCCTTTGCATGTTAGTATATTTGAAAAACACTATGAAAACCCATTTTTGAATTAGTTTTTATAAACTTACATATATACCCATCTTTTTAACCCAAACAGAGTTCAATCGATTATTAAAGAATTTCCTAAAAGGAAGAAAATATCTAATCAAAAACACAAAAAATACCAATATTCTTGAGCTTAATTTATTCCCACTTAGGTATTTTTCCATTAATTCATTGGGATACAAGGTTAGTTTTTTCAAAAGGGTAGGGGACTTATTGATTTGTTCACAGTTCTATATGTCTCCTCTACCTTCTTCTAAGCTGAAGCCATAAAATTTGAACATCACTCCCAAAATTTTAGGGTTTTTTTAAATCCATAGGACCTCACTAAATAAATCTATATTTCCTTATTTATCATTAAGTGTTGGGATTTATAAAAATGGATGAGATATTTCATGAGAGTAACTTTTAACAAGGACGTGATTCTGTCTAGATTCATTAATGCAATCTCCACTATTCAATCTTTTCCCACTATTCACATGAGCTCAAATGTTGTAATCACTGACCTCCATAAAGTACAGGGAAAAAATTTAACCACATCTATCAATAAAAAATGTATGTTTCCTAAGAAAAATAACCAAGGTAAATAATAAATCATAAAGGAATAAGAAGAAAAAAGGTAAAAAACAAACAAACATAAAACTAATGTAAAGACTATCAAGGGACATAACCACAACAAAAAGATCATAAATAACTAAACCAAACAAGGACAATCAAAAGAGGACCAAGGTAATAGATGAGACAAAGGACATAATGAAGGAGTTTGGAGCATCTTTAAGGGAGAAAGAATTTTTGAATTCCCATTTGTAGATCTCCAAGTCCTTTTTTATTCTTTTTTGTTTCTCTTTTTTGACTTTTTCTCAAACTATGCTTTAGTTATATAGATTATGCTCAATACATTATAGTTTCACTTAGGTTATGCATAGTTGATACAACTTATGCTCATATTATACATTTTTTTTGAATAGTATGACATAGGATACATATATATTGATATGGTATACTCAAAACGTGCTTAGTTAATCTCAAAATTTACCTAGTTTTTTGGTATTCAAACATGGCTGCACCCTATAGATAGTAACATAGATACATTATCATCCAAAACATAGTAACATTGTCAAAATTTATGTAGAAATAGATATTTGAGACTGTCATAGATTATCATAATTATTATAATGTTTTTTCTCAAGGGAAACAAACATTTTACTAAAATTTGATAGATATTTATACAAATAAATAAGAATAAGGGCATGTGCCTAACATATGTTCACATTTGGCCTAATTTAATTTAATTTTACATAGATTATGATAATTGGGGCATGTACATATCACATGTCACCATAAATATAGAACTATTTATCAAAATTTAGATTTTTTACTCAGGTTGTATGATTGAGTATGCTTAGTTACTAGGGTAGGTTCATGTATGTGTAATATGGTCTAATATTTAAATTTTTGCACCAAATTATATAGAAGAAATGATAAATAATGTCATTATATATGTTGTTTACACAAAAGTTTGTTCAAATTATATTTACACCAGTTTTTCACAGTGTTTTTTCACCAAGATTACACCAAAATGAATCTTATAGACATCTATAATGGTTTATTCAATTTTTTACACAAGTACCTAGTATATTGAGTTGTGTGGGGATGAAGTTAGACATTGTTTTGAATTTTAGGTAGATATATAGAAAATATGGATTGAGGGAAAGATCAGATTAGTTATTTACCATAGATATTTACTCATATTATTCATGTGGACTCCACATAAGAGTTCGTCTCCATAGGTGATGTAGGAACATCCTTCAAAGCATGTTAATATAGTATTAAGTGGTTAAAGAATATTGATTGGTATAAATAATACCTCTTGAGGAATTAAAATCTAATTCTTAGGTTATATAAGGTCTTTGGAGTGGTTTCCATCCAAAATACTAAATTTGAATTTTCAAGTGTCATTTATGTAATTTATGGTAATAAGTCATATGTCATGATAAATTATAAGATTTAATGAAATATGAAAAGTACTAGTGGTTTATTACATGTAATTTAGGTGTAATATATGTTTATAGGAGGTAAAATTAAAGTGGAAGGTCATTTATGGGTTCACAACTATTGGATACACTTAAGAAGATATTTTGCTAAGTTTAGACAAGGTGAGTTGTGGAGCATCTTGACCAAATTTGGTCTCTTCCAAACATAGTATGGTTGTAAAAAAATATAATGAAACATACATAGAAATATGGAGGTGAGGAGAGGCAAAAAAAATCATAAAAAGGACCATTTAATTCATTATTGAGAGGGATGAATGAGATACAATAAAGTATGACATAGTATGCCAAGACTATATACCAGGGTCATAATTATGACTTGTATATTTTTTATATAAAAGGTCTAAGTTTTGATTGAAATTTATTATAAATTACATATTATATTTATATAAATGATAAATCATTCAATTTTAAAGTGTTTAGTGTTTCTTTTTATGCTTAATATCCCTGCATCACTATGTAATGCAATTTGCATATGAATTTGTAAGCATTATAGTACTTATTCTAAGTCCTATTGAAGATTTTTGATAGTGGCATAAGTATATTATCATTTTTTTATGTTTCAAAAAAAAATATAATAATATATAATTATATTTTGTGTAGTTTTTGACCTCCAAGTGTTTAAAACCCTTAAAAACTCTATTTTTCATTGGTTTTATACACACAATCTTCTCAAAAGACATCAAAAATTGTGCATGATTAAATTATAAGATTTATAAAAGTTTATATAAGTTTTAAAGGATATAATACAGGTTTTATAAGTTTAATATATTCTATTCTCTTCATGAATTATTTATTTGAAGCTCTCGGGCCTAGGGAACTCTGTGAAACCCTAACCTTCATAAAAAATCTCATATCTTCCATTTCAACCATGGAAAATTCATGAAATTTCATGAATACCTAGGAAATATTGTTTATAATATTATAAAAGTGAAATAAAGTGCATAGGTGTATTTAATAAGGATTTGTGGTAGACTGAGTTGACTATACCCTATAATTTTGTGCTTTCCTAGACAATAAAGTAAGGATTTAAGTGTGATTTTGAATATTTAAGGATTTTTGGAAAAAAATTTTAGTTTTAAAATGTCTAATATAAATAATTAAACATTTATAAGGTGTTATAAATATTTATATAAACCTATTTTGCGATTTGGCCCTCTAGAGCAAAATTAGGCCTATTGGTCTACAAGAGGAATTTTGAGCAAAGTGAGAGTTTTTGATAAAATATAAGAAATAAATAAGTTTATTGGTTTTTAATCAAATAATATAGTGTTTTTAATCCCAATAAATACATATAAAATCATAAATATTGTTAGCAATTACCTAAAATCTTAAATGGTTATCTAGAGACCTAATATGAGGCTTAATTGGACAAAGAGTGTATAAGGGAAAGTATATTTGTATTGGCAATTATTACATATGAAAGGATTATAATATTTAAGTAAATTTATAATATTAAAAAGTGTTCTTACTATGTTTTGAAGGTTTGTATATTTGTCTAGACAAGGAGGTTTACCCTAAAAGAGGCTACAAGGAGATATAAGCCTAGGAAGATAAAAAGAGTGTTAAAGATTAGTAGATTTTTGGAATTGAGTTAAATTGAATTAGAATAAGTATGATAAGATTTAATATACTTAATAAATGTAAAATAATGTTTTATTTAAACTTAGAGTGTGAAACGACCTATTTAAGAATGGATAAAGGTCTAGAGTCAAGTTGACAAAAGAAGGCTTCAGGTCCAAAAGGAGAGTTTCTGATCGTAAGAGAGGTATAATTGAATAAGTCAAATGGTTTTTTAGGTTTCAAAGGTAGAGGTTGATTAATTTCACCAATAGGCAATACTCGAAGTCTTCTTCAATTATTTGGCCAAGAAAAGAACGAGATTAGAGACCATCTTCTCTCTGCATGGGTTGATAATGTTGGACCCATGGAATCTCCACTTATAAGCAAACATAAGAAACATAGGTAATCTCAAGTATCAATTTTATTCCTTTTAATATATTTATTTCATTTTTAGAATGAAATAGGGGTAAATTTAGACACTTAAATTTGGGTAAGCAACACAAGTAATATGTTTTTTCACGACTTCACATCTAGAAGATCCTAATACTGAATAAGAATATACTGGTGCATATTATATTGATAATATGTATTTTAGTATTAAATTTACATTGATGTTTTCATTTGTATTTCATAAATTTTATTACGTTATTCAAATTCATTTATGTATTATAGGTATCCCTATTTTTTTGCATCTTTAATATTAATGTTTTATTTTTCCATAAAAAATCAAAATTTATGGACTAACACGCCCTAAATTATTTTCTATAAACCCTAGTATTATCAAAGCATCTTTTAAGGCCCTTATTTTAAGTCACATTTCATTTGGGTCTCTTTTTATAAAAATTTTAATCCTGTTTGAGTTGTTTTTATGCACCAATAAGTATTTAAATTCAAATTCAAATTATTCTATTTATAAATCCCTCAAAGGAATTTAACATCTAACACTTACTTAGAAAACACAATTAAATGAATTCATATAAAAATACGATCATCATATGTATTTCATATATTTGAAGTTTATATTATTACATATAAATGACATGCTTAGACTAAATTAGGAATTAGGTGAAATAACATTTAAATTCATAGTGCATATAATCCAATCACACACACATAGTAAAGGGAGAACTACATGAGTTCTTTGGCCTTCTTCATAATATTGGCTACTTAAGAAACACTCAATTACAAGGGGTCTCTAAGGCTAGCTCAATTTAAACCTATATATGTTGTCCTAATTTTATGTCTCATTTATGTGTGTAGGACCTTGATAATATTTTTGAATAAGAGAAGATAAATAGAGGTTATAACACATGATCACATATTTTTGAAAATATTAAACACATCTATAGGCATTTTTGCGTAATCCATCAGTTTGAAAATTTATCCCACAATCAACATATAGAAAATCATACCCTAGGAATAAGGCTGCAAGCTGTAGCAGTCCAAATCTATTAGTTGAATCTTCATTAATTAAAAGGTCATGCATTAAAATCAAAAGGCATATCTTTTAGTGTCACAGTTAGTTATAATAATATACATGCCTATGTATTTAGATTACATATGTTTTCATCCTCTTTTCATGTCTTTGGTAAAAATCCTAATTATTCATAAGTTTATAAATTAGATTTATGTGTGAATTCTAATTGACTTAAAATTTATTTTACTCAGTTGTTTGTCTTGATTGGATTATACACTTAATTTGAATTTTGATAAAGTGGAAAATTTTCCTTACTAAATTTCTCGATGAAATGATACAAAAGAATCCATTAACAATTTAGCTTAATTTAGGTGGTAGATTGAAATTTTTATTGAGGCCATTTATATCTTAATGCTTTATTTATTTTATAAACTATGTGACCCCATTTTTCCTTTTTCTTTTTTTTTGGGTGCACACATCGATACTCTTGCCAATGATGCTCTCACACCTAGAGATTAGTAATGGATTTATTTTTTAAGATAAAATAATTGATTACTACCACATTATGTATTTTATGTAACATTATTTATCATATCAATAACATTTTGGTAGATCTTACTAAAGTAATTTATAAATACACAATTCAAATAATTTCAACTTATATCAAAGTTCTATTTGAATTTTACCCAAATTATAAAACACATTTTAACCCAACTAATTTGAACAAAGGAATATATTTTAAACAATGATAGAATTCTAATGCCCTAACTATTTAGGGTGATAAATTTTCCATTTAAATTGTAATAAATATACAAGTTATGATAATTCATTGTCAAAGTATAAGTACAATAGTAGTTATAATAAATAATGAATCGTTGAGTTCATATTCATAAATAACATATTTAATTTTTTATTATAATATGATCATAACTAATATTTAAATCCACCACATAAATTCTATATATTCCTTATAAATTTTCCACAATGTTTCCATTTCTATTTAACCACAAAATTAAACATTATACAATAGAATTTTCATCTTGGATTGCAATAAGGACTCAAATGTAAACTATGTTTATTTGAGTATTGTTTATGTTTTGTTCATACAATATTTAGAATAACAATACATAAGTCATCAACCCAACATGATCTTGTTAATTTAAATACATATTCTTACAAATAAAATTATAATGTTTGAATAAAAAAGATCTTATACATTATTAAATATAAAATGATATATTTATTATTTATTGAAAATATATACCTATGAGAATAAAAACATGTAGACAAGTGGGGGAAGAAAAATGGTGATAGGAGGAAATTTTTTAAAATAAGAATGTGAGGGAAAATAAAAGTAATGGATATGTGAATTTTAATCAAGAAAATGGTGTCAAAAAGTCTTCATGATGAATATGTGTATTCAAAGTATGAAAATGGTGATGAAAATTTGTGTGATAGATTTGCATATTTCGAGTAGAAAAATGGCAATGAAAAAGTAATAGAAAGGTTATATGATGGATCAATGGATCTTGAGTATAAAAATGGAGACAAAAACATGATAAAAATAATATGTGAAGGAAGGAAAGATTATAAGTGATGGATGGGTGGTTTTATAGTGATAATTAGGTTGTTTAACGACTGAAATATTATTTCCAAGCTATGGGATGATATACAAAAACATTTGGATAATGCTAGGCATCTGAAGGAAAAAAGTGAGTGTCATAGGAGGGATGTTAAAAAGTTATATATGAGATATTTATATGATGTGAACAATGTTTTTTAGCCTAAATTCCAAATAAGGAAAAGTAATGGTAAAGATGGGAAAGGAAGAGAACTAGCCAGTTGTGAGACCAAATAAATTCACCCTTCTTCAGTAGACATATCTATATAAGATGATGATTTTGATGAAAATATGAGATAATTTAAATAAAATAAGATCTTATGAAGGATTATAGGAAGAATTCCTAATATTAATGAGGAAAGGACATAAATAAATAAACTTTAGAATAGAAAAGATTTCCAAGTCATCTTTATACCAAAGATTTTCTTTACCATTTCTTTCTCTAGCTTAGGAGATCAAATATATGTTTTAAATTGTAGATCTTATTGGTTCATGGGATAAAGGTGTATATTTATCATGGCATGGACGAAAGTTTTTAACCCTCTAACTAAAAAAACTATTTTCTTCCTCATTTGGGTGAATCTATATGCACTCCCTATAGAGTTTTGGGAAGAATGTACTTTTTCAAGAAAATAGGGGATGCAATAGGTGTGTACATGTATATGGATGAAAAATAGAGGAAAAATTGAAAACTAAATTCAACATGAGTGAATATAGAAATTCAATTCTAAGTAATGGGACAATTCCATGCCCATAGTGTATAAATCCCCATTCTAATGAGGGTATTTGGAATCAACTGCTTGATTATGAGAATGTTTTCATTATTCTATGGCTATCAACAAATGGAACATATTAAGATAAATCTACTAAACTTCAACAAGAAAAAAGAGCCAAATGATTGGATAAAATTTGAGAATATCAAACCCTATTATGTGATCAAATAATAAAAACTAACTATTTAAGAGTCAACCCATGAAAATGATGATGTAGATCTTGGATATGTTATATAGTAACATTTTTTTCATCTCCCTAGGAGATTCAAATCCCTTATTTGAAGGTAGAGGTAGGACCAATTTATTCAAAGGTTTATACTCTTGAAGAACCAATAGTTAAGATGTATGAACCACTACCAGTGACCCCACCCCCCTCTCCCCCCCCACCAAAAAAAAAAAAAGAAGAAAAGAAAGTTATGAGGTAGTCTCTAACAACATTATTTTTCAACAAATTATGAGTATTTTGAAGGCAATAAATGTGCTGTAGATGAACATCATAAAAATTGTGAAACTCTAAGATACTATCTAGAAATTTTGGATTTAAAAAATATATTTTGAATATTTCAACCCTTGATGAAGAGGATTATTATCCTATTAGGAATTGTAAGTTTAAAAAACATAAAGTATAATTGGGTTTTTATGTGATATTCCTATAGCTGATTTATAATAGTCTCTAGGTTTGGGATTTTTAGCCCAGTTAATTGTTGTCCTTTGAAGGGCTTATTTTGTTTTGGCATGGTTTGTTGATGCCTATATTTTTTTCCTTATAT